>ML385080.1:10962-79534 GCA_005239525.1 Nicotiana knightiana
ATATATAATTAACAAAATAATGATTTTGTTTCGTACTTTTTGCCCTCTTTTTTTTATATATTTGTTATCTGCAATCTATTTTTGGTGTTGTCTTTATATATTTTCAACCCGAAAAGCTACAAATTTGAATAGACAAAAGCTTTATAACATAGATTTGGTTTAAACCGAAACCGAACCGAAATCGTACCGAACCATAATAAGAAATACCGAACCGTACCGAAATATTTTGGTACGGTATTTGGTATACACAATTGATAAACCGAATACCGAAATACCGAACCGAAGTACCGAATGCCCACCCCTAGTGCAAGGTTTTGGAGGCAGAAGGGGAAACAATTAGGGTTTTGGGGTAGACTGAGGCTGGTCTGTAGGCTAAATTTGAGAGATAGGATGGGAGCCCTTGGATCTTTTGATCAACGACTTCGGTTATTTGGATATTTAGGAATTTTTAAATAGTTTTGTGGGAAAAATCGGTGGGCGTTGGATTCTTGTAATCCAACAGTTGAGATAAAATATGAGGAGTCTTTTAAAATACTAAAAACGAGATTAAACCTGGTCCGTTGATGATATGGATAAACGATCAGGATTGGATGTGTTTCTTTTGTGAGTACGGGAGACATGTGATGTGGCAAATTTTGATTGGTTCGAGGAGGGTGGCGTGGATTGACCTAGATTGGGTTAGATGTGGATTGGGCTTGTGTTTGGGCCAATTTTAATTTATCATATATCCATTTAGTATTTAATTGGGCAATGGCAATTGTAGTCATTTAGCCTTTAACCTCTTTAAAATTAATTTAATTAAACTTAATTAATTTTAATAAAATATAATAGAGATTATAATCATCAAGTACACTACTAATTGCTGTAATTATTGAAATATCTTATTTTCCAATTTATGACACTAATTTCGGATTATTTTGAAATAGTAGGCTATTTTGCTAAAATGAAGAAATAACTTTTATAATTAATTATAAGACCTATGTAATGAATATAAAGGTTATTTTAATAGTTTCAAAATAGTAGTAATAATAGTAATAATATATTTATAATTATATAATACTAAATTATTAATTTTAACATTATCAATTACTTAATTTATTCAAAAATAGGTATTATTGATTAGAAAATATTTTTAGCATATTTATTATAAATCACTAAGTATAAGTATTAATTTTAAAAAGGAGGTTCAAAATTGGTCGTCAACCGTTGTCTCTCTTTTATCGGAGACGAGAAAAGAGTTTTCCGGCAAAGAAATCGAACCAAGACCAATTTTGTCCGGACTGTAGGCATATATTGCAAGAATGGCATATGTATTCGGGGAAGATTATGAGTTGTAGAATTAAGGAAAGAGCTAAGGAAGGTTCAGGGAATTTTGAGACAGTTGGGTTTAATTCTGGCTTTGAATTGCTTACGTACCTCGGGCTTAGCGAGGATCAGGCCTCATGCAGTTCATGGAATGTTGCTTTGGAGAAGGCGATACTTGCATGTCTTGCCCCAGTATCGTATTATGAAGATACTGCAAGACGAAAGATTTTGGCACCCAAGATTACTCTGATTGCAGCCTGATTATGAGATTTGATGATTAATTTCTACTAATTGTATTTCGGTTTGAGTTCGGATCCTTGGCTCGCTTAAAGTTTGTTGTCCCTCACAACGTTGTAGCTTGGTTTGCTATTTAGAAGAAGTTCCATGTCCAGTTGCTTGATCCTTCAAAACAAAGTACACACATACCCATATATCGTAATGCAGATGTGTTAGGATGTGATATAAATGATGCAGGAATGATGATGCTTGGCTGCCAGCTAGAAGTTATTCGAGATCGGGGCAACGAGATACTTATATTTGACTCGATTATTAGTCGGATTGTGTGTCGTTCCATAGCTATCAAAGCATTCAGTCTCCTCACAATGGAAGTACCTCTGCGCGATGGGAGTTGTTGACTTGAAATGTAAAATGTATCTCCGCACTATGGGAGTAGCTAACTGCAGTGTAACACTAAACGATGGGAGATGCTAACTTGTAGTGTATCTCCGCACGATGGGAGTTGATTTAAAATGTAAAGTATTTGTAAGATTCATGAGCAAAACGACAAATTATTCAACATAAAATAAAGAAATAAGGAGCATTCCCAAGAGATACTCTTGACTGCAAACTAAATTGCGATCATCGATCAGCAGAACGTATGGCGGGATTGGACGGTTCGTCCTTCGATTGGCCAAACTGGCGATGAAGTTTTCAACTATCTACTCATAACCTTCTATATGGAAGAAAGACGGTGCGATATGTGCGAAGTTCTCTAGTTGATGAAGCGAATATTTTGCTATATATAGTGATTTGATTGCCAAAGCCAATGACTCGATTTGTACAGGGTGTTCTGATTGGTTGAACAGATGGTTTTCTCTATACACTGCTTTGATTGGCAAAGACAACAGCTCACTATATGCAAGGCTCTTGGCTTGGTTGACCAAACAGTTTGCTATTTACAATATGCTTCGATCATGTCAGAGGCTTAGCTCGAGAATACCTACGTTGAATTTGGTGTTAATCCTTAATCATATGAGGAAATGAACTAAATAATGAAAGAGAGATAGGGTTCATGAGAGAGTAGCGGTCCGTAATTTCTATAAGTGTGACCCATCATTCGCCTCCTATTGGTCATGCGTTCAAAGAAAAATTCTTAGTAGTAGGGTGCTGGTTTATGTTTATCGTAGTCTTGGCCTTGCCCCCGGTCTGGTGAGATTATTCCCTGAAGATCGGTAGGTGGAATGATATATTTTTAGAAAACATTTTGAAAATTGTTCATTTTTATGGCAAATACCATCATGCCGGATTATGACATTTTCGGAAGCTCCTTCTGACGCGAACGTTGTTTTTGCATGACTTCGTCATGTTGATGTTGATTCTTGGAGATGCCTCAGGTGATATAGCTTCTTGCTATCGCGATTGAGTCCTAATATTAATTAATGCATTACAAAAGGTCTTCATAGGGTTATGACTGAACCTTTTCAGGTTGCATACGTATCCGAACGAAATCAGGTTTGAACGTAGTTCGAGGGTAATGATAGAGAAACTATGAGGATTACCGAGCTTGAGGCACGAATCCTATGTATACAAATGGAATCAGGCCAAGACATAGTTCAATTATAGTAGATGCAAAGTGATAGGAAATTGAAATGAAATGGCCAAGTCTGACTCAGACTGCCTACGTATCCCAATGGAATCAGGCTATGATGTAGTTCAATTACAATAGATAATTGAACCCAATGAGAATTTCCTACATATTCCCACCAAAGGACATCATGTCTTGGCATAGTTACAAGTACATACACCATGATATTTGTATTTTCTATTACGAAAGGGGAGAGACCTACTCCTACATGGGTTGCCTATGTATCCATCGTAGGAACTCAGGTAGAGCGTAGTTCTGTTACAACAAAACCCTAATCCGGTTGTGTTCAAATTCATTATCTCTTGATTGCATATGAGTTTATGGGCTTCCTGCTAACTTTTGCGTCCATTTCTGCCAAGATCAAGGCTTCTCCAGACAATACCCAATGGACCACATAAGGACCCTGCCGATTCGGAGCGAACTTTGTCTTTGCTTCTTCCTGATGAGGGAATATTTTCTTCAAAACCAACTACCTCGATGTAAATTGCTGAGGTTTCACCTTATTGTTGAATGCACTGGCCATCCTATTTTTATATAGTTGACAATGGCACACTATGTCCATTCTCTTTTTTGTCAATGAGTATGAGTTGTTCCTTCCTGACCCGTATCCATTTTGTGTCCCCTAACTTGGCTTCTTGAATGACCCTCACGGATGGTATCTTGACCTCTGCGAGTATCACAACTTCGGTGCCATATACCAACATGCATGGTGTTGTCCTAGTGAATGTTCTTATGGCGGTCCGATAGCCTAACATGGCAAAGGATAATTTCTCGTGCCATTAGCTGTGATTGTCCACTATCTTTTGCAAGATCCCTTTGATGTTTTTCCTGGTTGATTCAACTGCTCCATTCATTTGCAGCCTATTCTGTGGAATCAAATGGACGATTCTGAACTTCTCAGAAATTTTTCTCATGCTGTTAAGATTGGTTGCATTGTCAGTGATGATTGACTACGGTATCCCAAATCGGCAGACTATGTTGTTACGAACGAAATATGCTACCACTTTCTTCATGACGTCCTTGTATGTTGAGGCTTCGACCCATTTGGTGAAGTAGTAATTGGCCACCAGGATGAAGTGGTGTCTATTCGGAGCGGCAAGCTCCATAGGACCAATCATATTTATACCCCAAGCAGCGAGCGGCCAAGGAGAACCCATTACATTCAGCTCGTTAGGTGGCACCTAGATGAAATTCCCGTGGATAATGGTGACACTTCTGAACTTAACAGATACTATTGATTTCCATGGTCATCCTAAAGTATTTGGCTCTTAAAATCATCTTGAAAGGTGAAACCATTCATGTGAGGGTATGCATGTTCCTGCGTGTATTTCTTCTAGCAATATGGTTGCTTCCGCTGCATCTACATACCTCAACAAACCCAAATATGGGGCCCTCCTATACATGACTTCCCCATTGAGGAAAAAGTGATTTGCTAGCCTTCTGAATGCCCGTTTTTACCATTGGTGGCATTCTCTGGATAATCTCTTGCTTCAAGGAACCTTTTGATGTCGTAACACCATGGCTTACCATCTGGATCCTCATCTACATAGAAATAGTAAGCATGCTGATCCCAAACATTTATCTCAATAGGGTTGATGTAATTCTTATCTGGATGCTGGATCATGGATGACAAGGTTGAGAGAGCCTCCTAGCATGATTCATCTTATGGGGAGGGGGGGGGGGGGGGGTATTCTAATCCTATGAAATTCATGAAATCCATTTTCTTTAAGTCATTACTGAATCAAAGGCCTAAACGTCATCCACTTATCTATCACAATTACACCGTTATTCAACTACCAGGGCAACATTTCATCTCTTTACATGTTACTAGTCTTAAACTCCTCCGAGTTAATTCAGGTTATACTGAGCTTTCTATAACTTACGAAACCCATAAGCTCTCTTGTTTTGATGGGTTTAATCCCAAGGAATTACCTATTCTCGTTACCTTCTCATTAACCTTTTCTTATCCTTACTCCTATCTACATAAATCCTTGTTGCTCTACAATACTTTATCTTGTGACCTACACATATCTATTTATACTACTCACAACCTTCCTTTAACTTGCTAGCACCATAGATTTCCTTTCGTACCTTCTCAACTATGTAAGCAATTACTTTTCCTGGTCGTTCTTCTACTTGTTGCATTAATACTTGGCTTATCTTATTGTCCATGAATACTGGAATTTCCTGTTCTTATGGAGTGTATACAATATTATCGTGAGACTGTTGTTACAAAATCATTTGTAGTGAGACTGTTGTTACAAAACCATTTCTTGTTGTAGTGAGACTATTGTTGCAAAACCATTTTTTCTTCAAGTTACTATGCTTAGGTTGACGCTCTTTTCCTTATTTCATCAACTAGTCTTTCGTTGTAGTATTTAAGGGAGACCCTCTAACTCTTGTAAAGCTGTGAACTTATTACATCATATACCCGACAAATTTTTTGATGTGCTTGCTCGCCTATATTTATCCCTATTTACTTACCTCCGCACTCTTGTGCTTGTACGGTTGCTTCTGAACTGAAATTTGTACTGTCTTCCTAGTGGCATGCTCTTTTATTTCCGTAACACTTATACGGTACCTTTAACTACCCTAACTCCTATCTGAATATTTCTTAAGGATCATAGTGTCATCATATCAGTGATACTGAATTCCCTATGTTGGGTTCATTACGCTTATCTTGCACGATCTGCTGATTTGTCTGTATCTTCTTGTCTAGCCATAACTAGGCTCTTCCTGAGTTAACTATTAACTAATCATTGGTGCATTCTCACCTATATATTCTGAGTAATCTCTCTTGGTTTATTTCCTTTGAATTAACTTACCTCTAGCATTAGCTCCTTATGTATCAAGTGTTCATTCACACTTATTTATCAACAACATCTTGTGCGGGAACCTTTATTGCCTCTCCCTAGCGTCGTGCTTTCACTATGTTCTGGAGTCGTAACATATCCGTAAGATCTGAATAAATGCAATCTCATTCCTTTCGCCTTTTTACCGCATTCTTACTTTACTATTCCATAGTTACCTGAACCACATAACTCGGAGTTAATACCATATCACACCATCTTCCCCCTTTAGGGGAGTACTAACATTTAATGCTATGAAGATTTACCTATAAAACCTCTTCATCTTTGAAGTCTTTTCACATCTTCACTGACTATTACTCGCCTTGCGGTAACCCTTATGTACCAAGGATAACTGAATTTCTTATGCACGAGGGTGACACCTAGCGTAACTGGCACAATTAGTCCCTTAAGCTTAACTCTGTTCACTGTGCTTGCTTTAGGGAAGTGTCTTCCTGAATGTCCTTTAAAGGTTATTCTTTTGTCTCTATTCTATAATTGTCGAAACGCGATATTTGAAATTATGACGATGTGGACTATTATCAAATCCTCCCGTCCCTAGTTCATGTTCGGTTTTATCTTGTTTACTAGACCATACTAATTTCTGTTACTATAGGGGGTCTATCATTTTCTTCTGATAATCACGCTAGAGTCACCAACTCATTTCTCAAAATGAGGATATGACTTTATGGATTATACTCTTTTATCGTTTCAAGGCTCGTCTCCTTTTGTCTGTTCCTTCACTTGACTATAGACCGTGTCATCTTGTCCTATTTTGATTTACCGTTTTCACCTATTTATCACATACTACTCATAATGCTTCATTTGCTCTTTTCTTATTCTCCTGCTAATGTTTTGGTCTATTGCCTTATTTTGAAAACTTCAACAAAACATTCTTTCGCTTTTAGCTCCCCTTGCACCATCTCACTAGCTATTTGGGTAGCCTAACATTCTCTCTTTACTAGAGATGGGAGTCATACTGAGGTAAATATTTATCACTTCTAGGATTCCAATGCCTATCATCTAAATTTTCTGAACATTCTAGTATTCATATCTAACTGTACTATTCTAGAGTGCACTATCAGGGTGTTGCACAAGGAGAACTATCACCACGTTTGCAATATCCTTCAGAAATGTCCCCTAGTTGGATCCTGATACCCCATGCTTCTCTTTAACTATATCTGTTAGCTCCCATAGGGCATAACTGAGATGGGTATGGTCAATTGTGTATATCTATGTTATTGTTTAAAGTAACTCGAAATGCTTGTATTCCACTGCATCAATTGTACGTGTTGATGATTTTCATTAACAGGGTACCTCGTTGTCACGACTAAAAAACTCACCGCATGCGTCGTGATGGCTCCTAGACTCTAGACCAAGTAAGCCGATTGCTAACAACGATTAAGCCAATTTTAACAATGATAAATTGACACATAGTTTAAAATAAATATCGAAACAAAAGCGGAATAAGCCTACATGACAATGGTCATAACAAACTCCCAAGATTTGATAATACAGAGTCACAAACTCTACCTCAATACATGGAATGATCTTAAGGATCAAAATAAAATATTGTTCAAACAACAACCGACAGTACAATATAATGAAAGGACTCCAAGGGACTGCGATGACCAAGCAACTCTACCTTGAATCCTCGCGATCAACAAGCTCACTTCACCTGAGTCCGATATCTCCAATACCTGGCTCTGCAAAAAAATATACAGAAATGTAGTACGAGTACACCACGATCGGTACCCAATAAGTATCAAGACTAAACACGATGGAGTAGTGGAGAGGTACAGTAAGTATCAAGACAAAATAACCTGAGCAGTATAGAAATATAAAGCTAATAATGGAAAGTAGAAATCAGTAATATGGCAACAAAATAAACATGTGATATCAACAGTAAAGCAATAAGAACACCATGAAAATACCACTGAAACCAAATAAGGAACACAAAGGACAACCAATTAATCAAGCCGTTCTAACACAAGATCCACAACGAAATAATTTTGTGATACCTCATTTCTTAGTCACAAGTCACGGGTCTCTACCCACCATCATATACTCACGGCACCTCGTGCCCGCATCTCGAATCACAAACACACGGACAACTCACGTGCTTAAATCTCAATCCGCCTGACATGATCACATGCTCACATTCACAGTCCGCCCAACATGGTCCCAAGCTTACAATCACAATCCGCCCGACATGGTCAAAGATTCACAATCACAATCTGCGCGGTATGGTCACAATCTCAATAGTATCATAAAGACGGATATGTTACACCCCATATTTTTGTACGTGAGAGTACGTCGTAAGTCAATTGATGTAAGATCACAAATGAGATCATCTTTGAAAGAAAATAGTAATTTAATCATGTTACCATGGAGGTTACAAATACTTAAGATCATGGATAACAAGTTCCAAGATGGTTGAAAGTCTTAAAATCTGAATAAATTGAAGAAAATAAATTTCGTCGAATGTCGACAAGTTGGGAATGTTATAACATGTACTTTTGGGGTGATATTAGGGTGATTAACATGATACGGAGGTTATTTTATGAGTTATTTTAGTCTTATGATGGTTTGTATTACATTTTGAATTCAAGCGAGTTGTGGAACAAAAGTTGGCTGAGGTCATCACAAGTTACATTCATAAATATGCTGAAAATTAGGTCAAATGTAGCTGAACATTTATCCCAATGTTCATGGAATTACGGGATGATCTACCTACAAAATTGAAAATCTATGAGTATAGTTTCCAATGGAGTAACTCGTTCATTTATACGACATTAGTATAGAGATATATTCACGTTTTCGCGAGATTGCGCAGACTGGTAGGTGACAAGTAGGTGTATCACCTACTTTCCAAAAGGAGAGGCCTCAATTAAAATATCCAAGGCCGGAAAAGATCCCTTTTAAAGGCTTATTTCCTTCAGATATTACAGTCACAATAGATCCAAAAAATCAGATGTACACCCCAGCAAATCCTACCAAAAATTCAACACAAAGCCCTAAATAATTTTCTCTTCGTTTCAAGTTCTAGTTGGAGAAAAACTTAAGGGTTGAAGAATCAAGATAGGAGCTGAGACATTCACCAAATATGGTAAGTATACTTCCCTTTTTCATCAATTTTTTTGCTGTTAAAGTAGAGAAATTCATTCAATAATTGTAAGAATTCACGGGACGGTGATCGGAAGCCATGAGTTCGAGTTGTTCAACTTGTAGTGGACTGTTTCATATTGCTGTTGGGTTGTCTCTTTAGATGCGGTTTTTTAGAGTGTTGGAGGATAAAGGGTGCGGAAAAACAGCACATAATGGCAGGGTGGTTGGCTGGTCTTCTTGGTTACATTTTTGGGTTCTTTGACACTACTATGATTGTCCTTTTGTGTATGGATTGATAAGGGTATGTTGAGCTGTTTTGTGGTATTTTGTGATGGATATAAGGTTGGAAAATGATGTATATATGTTTTTATTGTTGTTTTCTTGCATTTTTTGTGCTATGTCGAATTATGGGGAAGTAAATATTATCGGGGAGATGCTGCCCGTTTTGTTACAAAATAAGCTTGTAGTTCGTTGTGTAATAGTTGTACCTTCCGTAACTTGATGATATTATTCTTATCATTGTTGTAGATTAGGGTGAAACAAGACGAGTATAACGTGGTTATTGGACATGTTGTGATAAATGTATGTTAAGGTTAAACCTTTCCTTCATTTTGGCATGATCCAGTAACTACATGTGTTTGATAACGAGACATAAAGAGAAGTTCATATTCCTGAATTTATGTACATTTTTATAGTCTCGTAAGTTATAGCATTCTCCCTTATCGGGACTTCATATTTAGTTTAGTTTTTTCTTCTTTGAGATAAGAGAGTAAAGAGTCTATATATATACTGTATTACAATATTTTCACCACCATCGAGCTATAATCGCTGGGCAGGCCCCTATTGGGCAACCTCTGATTAGATGGTGAGTTATATACCGAGCCTATTATGGCCGAGCGCCTATGAGTGAGCCCAGAATGTCCGAGATACAGAGCCTAGTGTGGCCGAGCGCCTATGAGCAATCCTACTATAGTAGAGCATTTACATATACCGAGCCTTATAAGGTCAGACATCTATTTTACTTACTATATTGAGAGAGTTGAGTCAGTATCAGTAGGTAAGCATATCTTCAGATTATCTTTGGCTCCCAGTTACTTTCAGTTGTTATACTATCAGTTTCGTTTTAGCTTTCAGTTATTCTTTCGCCTTACATACTTGGTACATTATTTCGTACTGACGTCCCTTTTGACAGGACGCTGCATTTCATGCCTACAAGTCCTGATTGACAGTTGGACAGACCCTTCAGTAGACAGAGTCTAACATCAGCTTGGTTGGTAAGCTCCATTTCCTCGGAGTTACCAAGACTAGACTTTGGAGTCTATTTTATATATACAAGTTTATGGGAAGGTCGAGGCCCTGTCCCGACCATGATACAGTTCAGTTATCGCTAGAGGCTTGTAGACGAGTCCTTCATATTTTTTATATCATTAGATGTTCATGGCGACTTCATCGGCCGGCACAGTTATATATATATATATATATATATATATTAGTTTTTGGGTATGTTTACCCCACAGATGAGAGAGACATTATTTTCAGACGATTCAGAATATGGCCTCATCGGCCTAAGATGAGGGTTACCCCTCTAGAGTTCATTGTTATGGAGTGGTACACTCGGGCCGAATACGGCACTGGGTGCCGGCCACTCCTCTTCAAGTTTGGGGTATGACTAACTTGGTATCAGAGCAGTTCTATCCTAGGGAGTCTATAAGCCGTGTCTAGTAGAGCCTTGTTTATAGATGTGTTGTGCACCACATTATATAAACAGGAAACTACAAGGCATATAGGAGTCTGTTACCCTTCTTTCAAATCCAAATTGCTCTATAGAGCTGAGTCGTAAGAGTTCGAGCCAAGACTTACGTTTGCTAATGATATAGAGATTCTTTCAATTTGAAAATTACAGCTAGCCAGAGGGCTAATACAGCAACATGTAAGGGCATTAATAGAGAGAGAATTCTTGGCGATGTGGCCCTGTTGAGGCCCTATTAGATTGTGCATACCAGATGGTGCACTCTAGAATAGTACAATCAGATATGAATACAAGAACGTTCTGAAATATCAGAAGACATATAGTGGAATCCTATAAGAGATAAATATTTACCTTAGTATGACTCCCACCCTTAGTAAAAAGAGAATATTAGACGACCCGAAGATCCAGTGAGATGGAGCAAGGGGAGATAAAAGTGAGAATATTTTGTTGAAGTTTTCTAAATAAGGTAATAGACAGAGATATTAGCAGGAGAATAAGAAGATAGTACGTGAAACATTACGAGTAAGAGGTGATAAAAGGGTTGTAATGGTAAATCATAGTATGATATGATGACAAAGTCTATATTCAAGTGAAGAAAAAGACAAGAGGTGACAGGCCTTGAGACTGTAAAAGAGTATAAGTCATAAAGTCATATCCTCATTTTGAGAAAATGAGTTGGCGACTCCAAAGTAATTACCAGAAGGCTAAGTTAGACCCCCACGGAGTAATAGAAATCAACATAGGCTAGTAAACCAAAAAAAAAATCGAACATGATTTAGGGACCAAAAGATTCGATAATAGTCGGCATCATAAGAATTTCAGAAATCGTGTTCCATATGATAGAATGGACAGCGGAAGAATAACCTTTAAAGGTCGTTCACGCTTCCCTAAAGCAAGCAATGTGAGCAGAGTCATGCTTAAGAGACTAAGTGTGCCAGTTACACTAGGTGTCACCCTCGTGCATAAGGAATTCAATTATCCATAGTAGAGAAGGGTTACCGCAAGATGAGTAAGAGTTAGTGAAGATGTGAAAAGAAGCCAAAGATGAATAGGTAAACCATATATAGGTAAATATTCGAAGCATTAAATGCTAGTACTCCCCTAAAGGAGGGAAGATAGTGTGATATGGTAGTAAGTCGGAGTTATGTAGTTCAAGTAACTATGGAACAGTAAAGAAAGAATGCGGTAGAAAGGCCAAAGGAATGATATTGTATTTATTCAGATCCTATAGATATGCTACGACTCTAGAACATTATTCAAGAACGATGTCGGGAGAGGCAGTAAGGGTTCCCACACTAGATGTTATTGACAAATAAGTGCGAATGAACATTCGATACATTAGGAGCCAGTGCAAAAGGTAAGTTAAGACAAAAGACATAACCCAAGAGAGGTTACACATAATATAAATATGAGCATGGAATAACGAGTAGTTAGTAGTTGATTCAGAAAGAGCTTGGTTATGGCTAGACAAGAGGTCTTGGATAAATTAGTAGATCATGCAAGATAAACGTAGTGAAACCCAACATAGGAAATTCAGTCTCTCAGATACGACATTGTAATCCTCGAGAAATATTCAAAAATGAGTTGGGGTAGTAGAAGGTACAGTATAAGGGTTACAGAAATAAAAGAGAGTGATACTAAGGAGACAAATGAAATATCAATTCAGAAGCAACCCTACGAGCATAAGGGCGCGGAGGCAAGTAACTAAGGATAATAATAGGCGAGTAAGAACATCAGAAATACTGTGGGGTATACAATGTAATAAGCTCATATCTTTACAAGAGTCAGAGGGTCTTCCCTAAGAACGACAATGAAAGACTAGCTGAGGAAATAAGGAAGAAGGCTTCAACATAAGCATAGTGACCTACAAAAGAAATGGTCTTGTAATAGCAGTCTCACTATAATATTGTATGCACTCTGTAAGAAAGTGGAACCTATTGTGACTAAGGAACGGGAAGTAAAATCCAAAGTAATATTCGAGATCATATGAGTTGCACGAAATCCAATAGGTGTGGGCACTAAGATAAGTCAAGTATTCATGCAACAAGTGGCAGAACAACCAAAAAAACTAATTGCTTACTTTTTAGAAGGTTAAGAAGGCGCGAAAGGAATTATTAGATCAATGACCCAGAGTTAGTTACGTTATGAACACACATAAGATTTCAGAGTGTTATCCATGCAGCATATATGTTTATAAACAACGATAGGAGACTCTAGTATAAGTTAAAAGAAAGAATTGAGTCCACGTCAGAGACAAAAGCTTGAATTGCTAGAAGGTTATATCATGGATGTTCCATAGCGTCCATGAGGGGCTAAAGTTATAACTAATACTCTGAGCCACAAATCAAAAGATAGCGTAAGCCGACTTAAAGCCTGAGATAGAAGAGGAAACTGAAGAGTTACATCAACTAAGTAAACTAGGAGTCTGATTACTAGACCAAGATAACTATAGAAATCCTGATTGAGAACATTGCAGAATCACCCTTAATATCAGATGTACAAGAGAGATAGTACAATAGTCATATTCTATAACGGCTCTACGGTAAAGCTAGTTAGAAGAGTAATAACCTCATAAGACGTCAGTATGGAGATCCCACCGGATTGTGTATGCACCAGAGGTGAAAGTATTATAGTAGAGCTTTAAGTTGTGGATGTGAATTCCACCTATGTGGAAGGGAGGTTATGAAAGAGACAAAATATATGATGCGAGATCTAACGGTAAGTAAGGTAAAGGTAACAAAGGTACGAGATACTCAAGTGCAGAGGCTTGGTAATAGTCCATACTTATGGTAGAGGGATATAAACGTCGCGATTGAGTATCCATAAATAATAGTTGTGTCATTACTAACATATCTTCCACCCTATGGTTTCCAGGTACTAAGAGGTCTAGTTTAGAGAGTACAGAAGAGCTAGATATAGCGTGATGTTTTGCTTGAGGTTCCAGAATAACATAAGGAAATATATGGTGCTAGAAAGTGAAAGGAAGGTTGTGAGTACCATAAATACATATGTGTAGGTCGCAAGCTAAAGTATGGTAGAGAAACAAGATTTTAGGTGGACATGAGTAAGGATAAGAAAAAGTGAGTGAGAAGGTGACGAGAATAGGTAAGTCCTCGGGATTAAACCCATCACAACAAGATGGCTGATGGTTTCCATAAGTTATAAAAAGCTTAGTATAGCATGAGTGAACTCAAAGCAGTTTAAGACTAGGAGAGTTTAGAAGAGAATGGATTTCATGAATTGCACAGGATTAGAATACCCCCCATAAGATGAATCATGTTGGGATGCTATGAAATACGGTTATTGAAGTATAGTATCACCCCTAAGTGGATCAAGAAAATCACTTAAGATGTTCCCCGATGAGACGTTTGCCCTAGTGACAATGTATTACGTAAGAGGTTTCAAGTTATGAGTGGTAGACTAAGATAAACATTAAGCTGAATCAACGATGGATGTATAAAAGTTAAAAAGTATGAGAGGAGATTAGGTTGTCATTCTTAAGATGAACAATAATGGGGAAGTATCAAAGGACTTAGATTTGTACATATAGGTTAAGCTACGAAAGAGTAACCTAGAGTTGGGTAGCGAACCTCAGTAAAAGCAAACTGAAGTAAGTGTTATGGTATAATAGGAACTACCTAGATGCAGTAAATTCATAAGGATAGGTAACTGAGGCTATAGTCGTAAGTTCAACAAAGTACTACGCGAAGGAGTGTAGTACACCTACAGATGCCTAGAGGGACATTTTGTCATAGTTCTCTATATATTCACAAAGTAGGCCTAGAGATTAGATAAAACCTAGAGGAAATATGAGAGAAAAGTTTCACAGGCGTCCGTACAAGGAGATAGTCGTATAGGCTTCATGACAGAAGGTAGCAATAATTACTAGATCAGTGAGAAAGAGGCTAACTGGAGGGAATGCCCTGGCCTTTGGATTTGTTCATAGAGAAGTGGCCTAGAGGGAAAGGACAGTATTAAGATATTCCGAAAATCTATAAGTTATGAAACTGATAAGCGCATCAGTCAACATTCGAGGACGAATGTTCCAAAGGAGAGAATGACGTTACACCTCATGTTTTCGTACGTGAGAGTACGTCGTAAGTCAATTGATGTAAGCTCACAAATGAGATCATCTTTGAAAGCACATAAAGTAATTTAATCATGTTACTATGGAGGTTAAAAATATTTAAGATCATGGATAACAAGTGCCAAGATGGTTGAAAGGCTTAAAAGCTAAATAAATTGAAGAAAATAAATTTCGTCGAATGTCGACAAGTTGGGAATGTTATAACATGTAATTTTGGGGGTGATATTAGAGTTCTTAACATGATAAGGAGGTTATGTTATGGGTTATTTTAGTCTTATGATGGTTGTGTATTACATTTTGAATTCAAGCGAGTTGTGGAACAAAAGTTGGCAAATGTCATCACAAGTTACATTCATAAATATGCTGAAAATTAAGTCAAATATAGCTGAGCATTTCTCCCAATGTACATAGAATTACGGGATGATATACCTATGAAATTGAATATCTATGAGTCTATATTCCAGTATATTAAACCGTTCATTGATACAACATTGGTATAGAGATATATTCACATTTTTGCAAGACTGCGCATACTAGTAGGTGGAAAGTCGGTGCATCACCTACTTGCCAAAAGGAGAGGCCTCAATTAAAAGCTCCAAGGTCGTCCATAGAGACGTTTTAAGGGATGATTTCCTTCAGATATTACACTCATAATAAATCAAGAAAATCAGATGTACATCCCAGCAAAATCCTCCCAAAAATTCAACACAAAACCCTACATAATTTTCTCTTCTTTTCAAGTTCTAGTTGGAGAAAAACCTAAGGGTTGAAGAATCAAGATAGGAGCTGAGACATTCACCAAATATGGTAAGTATACTTCCCTTTTTCATCCATTTTTCTTCTGTTAAAGTATATAAATTAATTCAACAATTGTAAGAAATCACGAGACGGTGATTGGAAGCCGTGAGTTCGAGTTGTTCAACTTGTAGTGGACTGTTTTGTGGGCTGTTTCATGTTGCTCTTGGGTTGTCTCTTTAGCTGCGGTTTTTGTAGAGTTTTGGAGGAGAAAGGTGTGGAAAAACACCACATAATGGCAGGTCGTTTGTCTTGTTTTCGTCGTTACATTTTTGGGTTGTTTGACACTACTATGGTTGTCGTTTTGTGTATGGAGTGATAGGGGTATGTTGGGCTTTTTTGTGGTATTTTGTGATGGATATAAGGTTGGAAAATGAGGTATATTTTTTTTGTTGTATTGTTCTTGTGTTGTTGGTTTTATGTCGAATTAGAGAGAAGTAAATATTATAGGGGAGATGCTGCCCGTTTTGTTACAAAATAAGCTTGTAGTTCATTGTGTGATAGTTGTACCTTCCGTAGCTTGATGATAATATTGTTATCATTGTTGTAGATTAAGGTGCAACAAGATGAGTATAGCATGGTTATTGGACATATTGTGATAAAGTATGTTAAGGGTAAATCTTTCCTTAATTTTGGCATGATCCAGTAACTACATGTGTTTGATAACGAGACATAAAGAGAAGTTTATATTCCTGAATTTATGTACATTTTTTTAGTCTCATAAGTTACAGCATTCTCCCTTATCGGGACTTCATATTCAATTTAGTTTTGTCTTCTTTCAGCTAAGAGAGCAGAGAGTCTATATATGTACAGTATTACAATATTTTCACCACCATCGAGCTATAATTGACGGGCATGCCCCTATTGGGCAACCTCTGATTAGATGGTGAGTTATATATCGAGCCTACTATAGTCGAGCGTCTATGAACGAGCCCAGAATGGCCGAGATACAGAGCCTAGTATAGTCGAGCACCTATGAGAGAGCCTACTACGGCAGAGGAGTTACGTATACCGAGCCTTATAAGGCCGGAAAGCTATTTTACTTACTATATTGAGAGAGTTGAGTTAGTCTCAGCAGGTAAGCATGTCTTCAGATTATCTTTGACTCCCAGTTACTTTCAGTTATTGTATTATCAGTTTAGTTTCAGCTTTCAGTTATTCTGTCGCCTTACATACTCGGTATATTATTTTGTACTAACGTCCCTTTTGCTAGGGACGCTGCATTTCTTGCCTACAGGTCCTGATTGACAGTTGGATAGACCCTCCAGTAGACAAAGTCTAACATCATCTTGGTTGGTATGCTCCACTTCCTCAGAGTTACCAAGACTAGACCTTGGAGTCTATTTTATATAAACAAGTTTATGGTTAGGTCGAGGCTCTATCCCGACCATGATACAGTTCAACTATCGTTAGAGGCTTGTAAAAGAGTCCTGCATATATTTTTATATCATTAGATTTTCATGGCGTCTTCTTCGGCCTGCACAATTTTATATATATATATATATATATATATATATATGTTTACCCCATAGATGAGAGAGATGTTATTTTCATACGATTCAGAATATGGCCTCATCGGAGTGGTACGCTCGGGCCGGCCACTCCTCTTCAAGTTTGGGACATGAGAGGATAATACAAGAACACATGGGCATGATCAATAAATATCAAGTCTCATACTCTTGAGCTTGTATAAGTGGCATGCTACGGTGTATGCTTGTGCGAATGTACTACTGCAGCCCCAGTCAACAAGTAATATCAAGGACATTGACTAGCTCATCGAAGAAATGAAACAAGTCACTTAAGGTGGATGAAAAACACAAGGAAAAGCACACCATCACACGAAAATCGCCAACACAATGTCCCCAAGCCATCACACATCAGCCCTAACATTGCCACCCTTATCTCCCCAATAGCCACTCGTATCACTCTACCTTGACAATATTGTGAGCCACCCTTATCTCTCTGATATCCACTCATATAACTCTGTATAATAGCCACATGTATCACTCCATATAATATCCACCCGTATCACTCCCCCTAACAATAAAACAATGGCCACCTTTATCACTCTGTACATTCAACAACAGTGAGATGCCACCCTTACGCCCCGCATAACAACAACGGTGAAATGACACCCTTATATTTCACATAACAACAGTCAAACCACACTACAATTCACAAATGCTAACATCACAACAACACGACTATCAAATAATAACACAAGTGCGCATAGGCCAAAACCTTTCCAAAGATCCAACAATATCAATATTTCCACAACAAATAGCCCACGGCTCAAACACAACGTGTATAAAATCTCAATAACAACAAAACAAGCGGGAAAGTAACTCACAAGGAACAACACTCCCTTTAAACAGAACTTCAATTTAAAATAGATTAATGACTTTCGATAACCTCAATTTGAATTAATTGTTTAAGGATAAACTCAATAGTGAAACAATCTTCATGAAATGGCAAACTCTAGGTTAGTATATGAATTAGGTTAACAATGAAAGAGAGATGGCGAACTAGTACAACATCTACATGCATGAGAATAACCCAGAAACAAAAGGATATCATGTACAACAATTTCAACTAAGAGTGGTAATAACTTTAAGTAAAGCATATAAGAGCTAACTTAACAAGTAAAAGATGTGACATGTAAAGACAAATTCAAATAAATCATGTGATAGAAGACATGGAGAATAAAAGATATAGCACGTGCTAATAATTTCAAATAAATACATGAAAAGAAGCCTAAGAGTCTAATCTGGTCAATTTTAACAAAATAATCTCGAGTACGTACTCGTCACCTCATGTACACGGCTTCACATAACACAATTAGCACAAATGATTCAAATCTTAAGGGGTAGTTTCCCCACACAAAGTTAGGTAAGATACTTACCTCAAAGAAGCTAACTTAATACTCTAAAATTAACTTATCTATGAAACAACCTCCGGACAGCTCAAACTTAGCCAAAATAACTTAATATCATAAATAAAAACCATAGGAAACATCTCTGGATAATAAAGCTTCGATCTTTAATTAAAACTAAAGAGTCAACCCAAAAAGTCAACCCTGGGCTTGCACCTCGAAACCCGATAAAACCCACAAGTTATGACAACTCATTAAATTATGGGTCCAACCATACTAATTTCAACAAATTCTGATTCTTAATCAATGTTCAAAACTAAATTATACTCTTTAGAAACATTTTAGATAAAACCCCCAATTCTCAAATTAAAACATGGATTAATTCAAAAATGAACTTCTACAATCATATTCAAATGGTAAAGTTATAGTTACATACCGACCCCCATGAAAAGACGAGAAGAATACTGTGAGAATCACCTCAATCGGAGCTTTAGAACTCAAGATATGCTAAAAATATTATAAGAATGCGGTCTGATTTCTTATACACATACACATGGATTTTCGCTTTTTCTACAAATAATCCACACATGCACATTTCCAGGTGATATTTCCACTTTTGTGGACCATTACTTGCACTTACGAGGTCGCAGATGCGGATCCAACTTCGCATCTGCGAAGCACCCGCACCAACTCTCTTCTCCGACACTAAAATGAGCATAACTCCCTCATACAATGTCCAAATTCGACGATTCTTTTTGCTATGGCTCCGTAATTACGATACGAATCTAATGATTCAATAAAAACAGGAATAGGAGCTCATTTTCTTAATGTGGTACCATTTATCCTTAAAGAAACGAAGTCAAAACATCAAAAACGAGCGCAACACAACCCAAACGTATCTGAAACTCACCCGAGCCCCTGGGGACCCCGTCCGAACGTACCAATAAGTCCAAAAACATAATGCGGACCTTCTCGAGACTCAAATCACACCAAACAACTTCAAAACTACAATCGTATTTCAAATTAAACTTAGTGAACTTATGAAATTTCAACTTCTACGACTCACGTCGAATCATATCAAATCAACCCAGAATGAAGTCAAATTTTGCATGCAAGTATTAAATTACATGACAGAGCTATACCAACACTCATAAGCGAAATTCGTACCCGATATCAAGAAAATCAACTCCCGGTCAAATCTCTTAACCTTCTAAACCTTCAACTTCCCAATTTTTGCCAAAATGCATAAAATCAACCTATGGATCTTCGAAATCGAATTCGGACACACCCCTAAGTCTAAAATCACCATACAAAGCTATTGGAGTCATCAAAACACCATTCCGGAGTTGTCTTCACAAAAGTCAAACTCCGATCAACTATTTTCACCTAAACTTCTGAAAGAAGAATTGTTCTTCCAAATCAATCTCGAATCATCTGAAAAATTGAACTCGACCTCACAAGCAAGTCATAATACATAAAACGAAGCTACTCGAGACCTTAAGCCACCGAACGTGATGCTAATTCTTAAAATGAATGGTCGGTCATTACATTCTCCCCCTCTTAAATAAACGTTCGTCCTCGAACTTGCCAAGAACCATTCCGAAGACATTAAATCACTGAATGAACTCACCATACATATACTCGCGGGTGATCCCACGTCACCCCAATAAACATAGGCCCGCAAAACCATCTCAACTTAAGGGTATCCCTTCCACCCACACTGATAACCTTATAACCAAATTCCACACGGTATTAGCCTCAACCAGTTGAAACAACTCATGCCTACACCCACAAAGGACAACCACATGACGTGACACATCACACATATGCCCATAAAAACATCTCTGACCACTATAGTTGCCCATAATAAAATTCAGCATCGGTAATTAACCTTATTTCAGCTAGAACCCTGTTCTAAACCTTCACAACACTAACAACGATGCAAGAAAAATGAAGATCCCATGACCATTCACTCAAATCAATAAGTCACACCTAACGCCACCTAGGCACATACCTCGCAAATTAAACCAAATAAAAACAACACGCATATAGCTGAATATGGAAAGAGAAACACATGAGAAAACTATCAAACACGTGCAACAGGTACAACTCCCCATTAGTACCATACTACGGATGCATTCCACATGAGAGAGTCAATACGTGCGACAGGTACAACTCCCCATTAGTACCATACTACGGATGCATTCCACAGGAGAGAGTCAATCATATAAACTAATCACAAGGATCTCATCGTAATATAACACTATTGTGGCACGTATCCCGATTCAAACATATCAAACCACACGAAAACGTGAGGATCCCATTCTCAATTTTGAATCACAAGTAGAATACACCTCACATCAAATGATACCTTCCAGTAACTTAATTTCGTAAACAAAATGACAACATGTAACGAACTTCCCATACCGATAGAGCACCTAAATCACAAATCATAACCAACCCATCCAGAAATCACATCAAAACCTACCGTAATGAGTATCAAAAAGTCCCTTCTAGTCTCATAGCTCTCAATAGTGAACAAAACAAAATGATAGACACGTGCTACCATTATAGAATCACTCAACAGAGGTAAACACATAAGCAGAGTACAAGAATCAAGAAACTCACCCATATATAAAGCAAGTTAGGAGGAATCACACCGATAAATAAAAACAGATCAAAATAAGACTAATGCTCCTCTATGAAAAATTGAAACCATACATGTAACGACACCATCTGGTTCAGCAGCCTCAACCATATCACAGAAAGCATATCAACGGTTGGGTCTCCCCCTATAGTGTTCCCTCGACACGCATGTCCTCCAACCCTAGCTGGTTGTGCACGTACAATAGCAAATGGAATGGAGCCCATAGCCTGCGTGCTCAGATTAAATCCATCTCTCCGGAGTTTGGGACGTTCTCTCATGATATGCTTAGTATTACCACACTCATAACAACCTCTATGCATGCGTGCCTGTTTGTACTGAGTCTGTGCCAGATAATGGAAATAACCGTTGTAGGAACCTCGTGTCGGTGGTGCACTAAACGATTCCTACCCCACATGAGTACCCTGATTAACTGGAGCCCCACGAGTAGTCTAAAGTGCGGATTGGACTGGCGGAGCCTCCACCATGATGGGTCATAGCTGAAGAGTAGAATCCATTGAACCCTAAAGAACCTCAAGATCACTTGGTCTCGTTATCCTCCCTCTCCTCACCCCGAATATGCTCAAGCATCCTGGCAATCTCCACCACCTGCTGAAATGGAGTATCAATCAACAACTCCCGAGCCATGCAGAATCTAAGATCATAACTGAGCCTCTCAATGAATCTGCAGACTCGCTCTCTAACTGTAGGAACCACACTAGGTGCATGACGGGATAACTTACTGAACCTGATGGCATACTCTAACATTACCATGGTGCCCTAACGTAGCTGCTCAAACTCTATAAACCACGCATCCTAGAGGGTCTGGGAAACAAACTCCTTCAAGAATATCTCTGAAAGCTGAGCCCAAGTAGGTGCTGATGCATAGCTGGTCTACCCTCCTCAAAAACCTGCAACCACTAATACGATGCTCCTAATACCCTCTATAATACCCATAGTGCGGAGAATACGGTGACACTATTCTTGAAAACCATGTGCATTCTCGGTAGTTATGCCATTGAAAGTTGGTGGAATATACTTCTTGAACATCTCAAGCCTCTTCTCTCCTCCTCTAATGCCACTGGCCTGACCTCAGGCTTAAGCGGAATTATAGGTTGTACCGGTACCGCACCCAAAACCTGACCTATGTGAGTCCGCTACTCTTGAGTACATGTGGTTGGAGTTTGAGCTCCTCCCCCAATCTGCGAAATAGATGGTGCAACAGAGATCAATCTCGCCTGATCCAATGTACCAAACATGCTCAAGAACTGCACTAAAATCTTCTGAAGTCTAAGGGTAACAACAGGCGCCTCTAGTACCTTTCCCCCCAACTAGAGCTACTGCCAGCTCCTCAACTACTGCTCTGACAAGTGCTCTTGCTGCGGCATGTTCCCCTCATCGGCCTCGACCTCTTATGGATCTAGTAGGGACGGGGGTGTCTGATCAACTGATTCGTTAGCGCGTGTCCACACCATCTGTGATAGAATAGAGTTATAAAAGCTCAAACTTCGAAATCAACAAACTCGCACGGCATGAATGAAAGAATTGAAAATTTCCTAATAGTTTTGTAGCCTCTCGAACAGACGTCTCCATACTGATCTGCAGGATTCTACTAAACTTGCTCGTGAATCGTAGAACCCATGAACCTAGAGCATTGATACCAACTTATCACGACCCAAAAACTCATCGCACATGTCGTGATGGCACCTAATCTCTAAGACTACATAAGCCAATTATTAACAATGATTAAACCAGTTTTACCAATGATAATTTGATATACACTTTAAAATAAATATCAAAATAAAAGCGAAATAAGCCTACACGACAATGATCATAATAACCTCCCAAGATTTGGTAATGTAGATTCATGAACTCTAGCTGAATACATGGAATAATATTAAGGATCAAAATAAAATAGTTCAAATAACATCTGATGGTGCAATATAATGAAAGGACTCCAAGGTACTGCGATGACCAAGAAACTCCACCTTGAATCCTCGCGATTAACAAGCTGACTCCGCCCGAGTCTGATATCTCCAATACTTGTCTCTGCACAAAAATATGTGAAAGTGTAGTATGAGTATACCACAGTCGGTACCCGGTGATTATCAAGACTAACCTCGGTGGAGTAGTGACGAGGTACAGTCAAGACACTCACCAGAAAAAATAACCAGTGAAGTATAGAAATATAAAGCTAATAATGGAAAGAAGAAATCAGTTAATGGTGTCATGACCCAAACCGATGGGCCGCGACGGGAACCCGATACCTTACTCAACCGAGTACCAACGTAACATATCTTTTATATCATTTTATCATAGGTAAATGAAACAGAGTAAAGCATGAGAGAATACAAACTTATACATATGAAGAACGAGCCTATAAGACCAAAATAAGCACTCGTGTACGGAACATAGCCGACAAGGCCATACAATCTTTTATGTACATGACATCTGTCTACAAGCCTCTAAGAATACATAATTTTCATAAGGGTCGGGACAGAGTCCCACCATACCAAACAATACACGTCTAAATATTCTAACAAAACAAGCAACTCCGAAGCAAATGGAGCGCACCAACATCTTCCGCTGAGCTGATAGCCAACTTGGAGGGTGTTCGACCTGTCTATTGGGACCTGCGGGCATGAAACACAGCATCCCTAGGCAAAAGAGACGTCAATACGAATAATGTACCGAGTATGTAAGGCACATAAATAAGTACATAACAGAAGTGGAAGAAATATAGAGTAAATGACTCAACCTGTAAGTCTGGATAACTCTGTAAATCATGAAATAATTATAGTGTCATGCATATGCATATGAATTTCATGTCATGCATAGTTACATATTTGATAACATCATCAAGCCTTTGAGGAAATCCCATCATATCATCTCGGCCACTGTGGGTAACATCATCAACGCATACCAACTGATCAGGTGGTGATGCGTATATAACGCCATAACCTTCTTTCTGTATCCCATATTAATATAATATACATATACACGCGTATATAACGCCGTTTGGCCATGGGGAAATGTACATGCACAGATGCATGAAATGCATAAGAAATACTTTAATAAAAGTTTTCGGAACGCCATAAAAATCAATATACCTTTTGGATAAACATTATCAAATACGTATTCTTCTGAGACCCATGAACAAAGGATATAATAATAATTTACATGGGGAATCAAGAATATAGACACCCCTAGTATTTCTATGAATAAAGTCATTTATGAAAGTTGCGTATTTTGCTCGCTTCATTTTTATTATTTGGATCATGCCAAAAAGAAAGAAGGGATAGCCTTAACATACCTGGAGTAGGAAAAATCTGTATGATATTCTTGGGAAAGGTTATACCGTACTCCCTTAGAATCGCAAAATCTCACGTCGCTTAAGACACTATGAAATTGAGTGCCCTAGATGTCTCGCCGGAACAAGGAAATCAAGCAATTACATAGCCAACTGATTATTTCTTGTGTTTCTTATCTATCTTGTTTTTCCTGTTCTTGTTGTTTTCTTTGTTTCTTCTTGAGCCAGCGTTCTTGCAGTTGGGCTATGGAGACGTAATTGGAGGGAAGTGAAGGGTAACTTTCAGAATTAGACCCAACCATTGAAGATTATCAAATGGAGAATTTGTTTTTGAAGAATTAATAAGAATGGTGCTAAGGCATGATCTGGTGGGATTGAAAAAAATGAAGAGTTTATGATTTTGAAGTGTATAGGCATTAGGCGCAGAAGTAGTGTGTTAGGATGTATGTTACCAATAACTGATCCAAACTTCAATGGTTTATTTCTATCCTTATTTGTAATCCCTTACGTGTAATCAAGGCATCATAAGTCTTATAACTCATCATTTTAATTTGGTTCCACTTTGGCTTGGCTTAATGCCATGTGGTACCCTGTATGGCACTAGTCCATAAAGACCGGGTATTTTAGCTCGGGCCGTATTTTATCCCAGAATGCCAAACTTCGACGAAACTCATTTTTTTTATTTGCTTACCCTCTCACCTTCACGAATTTACTAATCCTTTGTTTTAATAGTGTGACACTTATAGTTCCAAAATAAATTTCATTCCGAACTTACGTCAATTAACTTACGATGAAACTTCAACGTGCGAAAATGTGGGATGTAACATCATTCCCCCCTTTGGAACATTCGTCCTCGAATGTTGACTGATGCACATATTATTTTTATAGCCTATAGTACTTGCTAATACTTTAGTACTCTCCTTGTCATCTTAGGTAGTTATTATGTGAATAAATCCCAAAGTCTAGGGTATTCCCACATATAGGTCTCTTTCTTAAACCACGACAGGTGGTCGGGCTTCTTCCAATCTCGTAACTCTTTCTACCTTTTGTCATGCTGCCTGTATGACTTTTTCCTTGTAAGTATGCCTATGCGACTCTTCTTTCCTTTATCCTCCATCTTTTACCCAATATCTAGTCTTCACTTTGTAGACATATACAGAGCTTGATAAGATGTTCGTCTGTGCATCTATGGGTATATTGAAGTTCTTTGCTCGATACTTTTTTGAACTTACAATTATTGCTATATCTTAATTCATAGATCCGTTTATCCATCCGTATGACTTTACTCCATCAAGATAAGTCATACTGTACTATAACTCTTACTTCGATTTATCGTTGCTGAAGTCTGCTATCAAATTCCATCTTACTCTCGTTGTTTATCCTATATGGATAAATCTATGTCCTTTAATGATTCCACATTACTGTTCATCTTAAGAATGACTAACTAATCTCATCTCATACTTTATAACTTTTATCCATCCATTGTTTATTCACCTCACTATTGATCTATAATCTACCCCCGATAACTTAACCTTTTATGTAACACTACCGCTAGGGTTCACGTTTCATCGGGGAATATCTAAAATGATTAGACTATCCACCTGGGACGATACCATGCTTTTATAATCGTATTTCATAGCATCCCAATGTGATTCACCTTATGTGGGTAAACTAATCCCGTACAATTCATGAAATCCTCTTCGAGTCATTACTCAATAGAAGGACCAAACGTCATCCTTTATCTATCACAATAACACCCTCATTCTACTACCATGCAGCATTCTATCTTTTCTAAATGCTACTAGTTTTAGACTCCTTTGAGTTCATCCATGCTATACTGAGTTTTCTATAACTTAGAGAACCTATTGGCTCTGTTGTTTTCATGGGCTTAATCCTGAGAACTTATCCATTCTTGTCACCTTCTTACTCGCCCTTTCGCATCCTTATTCCTGTCATAAAACCTCGTTGCTTTACTATTCTTTAGCTTGCGACCTCTACGTATCTATTTTATACTATTCACAACCTTCCTTCAACTTGCTTGCACCCTTGATTTCCTTATGTTATTCTAGAAAATCAAGCGAGACATCACATTGTCTTTAATTCTTCTTTACTCTCTTGGCTAGATCTCTCGGTACCTTGAACCCATAGATTAGGAAGTATTCCACTGACGATGCTGCTATCATTCCTGGATACTGAATCCCTGCGCTTTTAGCCTTTTATCCACATTATGGACTATTCACGACCTTCTGCATTTGAGTTTCTTGTATGTTGTTCCCCTTTACCTTTCTTACCTTAAAGTCTTGCATCGTATCTTCTATCTCTTTCATGACCTCTTTTCCACATAGGTATAATTCATGTTCATAACTTGAAGCTCTATCATAACACTTGCACCTCTGGGCATACACAATTCAATGGGAGCTTCATACTGACTTCTTATGAGGCTAATACTTCTTCTAACTGGCTTTATCGTAGAGCCGTTATAGAATATGGTTGTAGTAATATCTCCCTCGCACCTATGATATTAAGAGTAATTCTGCAATATTCTCAATCATGATTTCTATAATTTCTGGGTCTAATAACTGAATTCCTTATTTACTTCTTTGATGTAACTCTTTAGTTTCCTCCTTCTTCTGTTCGACCTTTATGTCGGCTTAAATTATCTCCCGCTCTGGGGTTCATGGTATTAGTTATTCTGTTTAGCCGTTTATGGGTGCTGAGGAATATGCATGATACAATCCTTTAACAATTTAATCCTTTGTTTATGACCTGGGCTCAATTCTTTCTTTTAACGTATACAAGAATCTTCTACGGCTGTATATGCTGCATGTATAAAACTCCGAACCCTTAAGGGCGTTCATAACGTAACCAACTCTAGATCATTGATTGGATAATTTATTTCGTTCTATCTTAGCTTTCTTTCAACGTATGTAATTACTTTTATTGCTCTTTCTGCCCCCTTGTTGCGTCCATACTTAACTTATCTTAGTGCCCACACATGCCGAGTTTTTGTGCAACTCATATGATCTCGAATATTACTTCTAATTTAACTTCTCGTTCATTAGCCACGGTAGGTGCCACTTTCCTTTGGAGTACTTACAATGTTGTTGTGAGACTGTTGTTACACGACCATTTCTTTAGGTCATTGTGCTTAGATTGAAGCCTTTTTCCTTATTTCCTCAGCTAGTCTTTCGTTGTAGTACTTAGGGAGAACCCTTGACTCTCGTAAATCTGTGAGCTTATAACAGACCTTTTGATTTTCTCCTTGCCTATAATCATCCTTAGTTGCTTACCTCCATATCCTTGTGCTTGTAGGGTTGCTTTTGAACTGATATTTTGACTGTCTTCCCAGCGACACTTTCTTTTATCCCCGTAACACTCATACGGTACCTTTAACTACCCCGAATCCTATTTGAATATATCTCAAGTATTATAATGACATTAATGCCAGGCAGATGTCACGACCCAAAATCCTAACTCAGGTCATAATAGCGCCCAACAGCGGGGTCGGGCAAGACAACACTCAATTTACTAAGGGTTCTTTCTTATTTGATTAAACATTTCAATATATACCAAGTTTTAAAGCTTATAACATGAATCAAAAAGGATCATTAGCCAGTTTAAATCAAAAGCGGTCATAAGGAGGTGTGAGCCAACATATATACAGACCCGTAATCCATAATAACTACCACGTGTGTGTGCCAGGAACTAGTGTCACAAGTCCTACGGGCATACTAACAGAATATACAAAAGATATAATATACAGTCCCACTGTCTGAAAGAAATAGACGGGAAATAAGCAAAAGAAACTCCATGGTGCTGCCGAGGATCGTCAGGAGAAGCA
The DNA here is from genome assembly GCA_005239525.1 of Nicotiana knightiana. NCBI lineage: Eukaryota > Viridiplantae > Streptophyta > Magnoliopsida > Solanales > Solanaceae > Nicotiana > Nicotiana knightiana. The sequence goes on from ML385080.1 coordinate 39,385, forward strand.
GCTCACCATGAAGTCAGGTCCAACTGTAATCAGAATCGAGATCCGACCTGATAACCAGATGCACCAGCCTCAGAACCTGTACAATTAAGTACAGAAGCGTAGCATGAGAACATAAATAAATATGTACCCATTACCGTCTAATCTCGAAGAAGTAGTGACGAGAGGTCGACTTGACACTCACTAAGGTCCAGCAGTATATTTTAACAGAATATGATGAAACCGGTAGATATGTAAAGGTAGTAAAGCAAACAAATATATAAGGCACTGAAATCCAAGTAAATGCTGGAAGTAAATAAAAAACTACTACTTAATATTCCCCCAAATATCAGTCAGATCAATATCCATGAATTCAGTAACAATTTATCATGCGCACACAGGATATAGACAACCGATCTGAGCCATAAAAATAATCATGTCTGTGGACTGCCGAGTGTCAAACGGCCCGAACCATAAGTGCATCCTTGCCATAAAATAGTCACATCTATGCACTGCCGAGGGCCGAACGGCCCAAACCATAAGTGCATCTTTGCCATAAAATAACAATATCTATGCTCTGTCGAGGGTCGAACGGCCTGAACCATAAGTGCATCTTTCAATCCGCTGTGGCGTACGGCCCGCTCCCATGAGAGTGGGGGAAATCACACTCTGCTCGCGGAATGTAAATTGCGAAGCGGTCATATGCACACACAATATTCTTTTTAAATTAATTTTCAGTGAATAATTCCTTAAAATTTCTCAAATTCCATGTCTTAGGGAAATAAGCCACATGTAACATTAATTCATTAAGCATATAGTTCATTTCAAGGAAAACACAAGGCATGATGTGGGCCTAACTACCCGGACATAATAATAATAGCCGCTACGTACGGACTCTCGTCACTTTGTACGTACGTAGCCCCCACAAACATCACACATAGCATTTAAATCACCTACGGGGACAATTCCCTCTTACGAGGTTAGAAAGGAGACTCACCTCATGTCGAATCTACTTCCCGGACCAAGAATGCGCCCGAAACTCCAAACTCGTCTCCCAAGGACTCGAACTAATCAAACGTTACGTAAATATATCAAATTATACTCAAAGCATGGAATTTTCCTACTTATTTAGTCAAACGTTACGTAAATATATCAAATTATACTCAAAGCATGGAATTTTCCTACTTATTTAGTCAATTACTCATTCTTGATGAAATCCCAAAATCTACCCCCGGCCTGCATGCTCGGATTCTAAAATTTCTCGAAGGAAACACTCACCCATAACCTAAGGATCGTTAATATATGATTTTTTATGATTTCATAGCCAATTCACGAGTAATTCTCTAAATTATTATAAAACCTAGGTTTTACTTACCTCAAAATGTCTGGGTCGTTTTGTCTCTCTTGCATGCTCAAAATCACCCCAAGGAAGAAGAAGAATGCCCAAAAATGGCTTAAGTCCCATTTTTAAAACACACTGCCCAGCCGTGGTTTCGCACTTGCGGCTCAAGGACTGCACCTGCAATCTCGCACCTGCGGAGAATGGGACAAGGGCCTGGGCTCGCACCTGCGGGCAGGAGTCCGCACCTGCAGGAAAGGGCCCGCACCTGCGAGAACTGGGCAGCCCACCTGAGGGTCGCACCTGCGAGGCTGGGACCGTAGGAGCGGTCCCGCACCTGCGGTCACACCAGAACAGGTGCACCAGTAGTTGCTTCAGCTGTTTTGTTTTTGCCTCGTTTGGTGCCCGATAGGCACCTGGGCCCACCCGAGGCCCCGTTCAAATATACCAACAAGTCCCAAATCATAATACAAGCTTGCTCGAGCCTACGGAACACCCAAAACAACGCTAAAACTCAAAATCACACCTAAAAACCCCTAGAATCAAACTTAGGAACTTTAAGTTTCTTGAATTCGCTAACAATGCGCCGAACCAACCTATATTACTCGGAATGACCCCAAATTTTGCAGGCAAGTCAAAAATGACATAACGGAACTATTCCCGATCTCGGAATTCCGTTCGGACCTTGATAACACAAAAACATGTCCCAAACCACAATATGAACTTAAGGAAACTTTTATTCCGATATTGGGCGCCGAAATGCTCCCGGTTCATCCAAAAACCATTCCGAACATATGCCCAAGTCCGGAATCATCATACGAAGCTACCGGAACCGTCAAAACTTGATTCTGAAGTCGTTTACTAAAAGTGTGGATTGAAGTCAATCTTGGCCAAAACGCCAACCTTAAGGAACTAAGTGTTCTAATATCGTTCTAAACACTTTCGAAATCCCGAACCACCCATACCCACAAGTCATAAATCACAATAACCCGCTATGGGAAGTTTCATTTAGGGAACAGGGTCCGATACACAAAATGACCGGTTGGGTCGTTACATTCTCCACCTCTTAAACAAACGTTCGTCCTTGAACGTGTCTAGAATCATACCTGAAGTGCTGAATAAGTGCGGATATCTGCTCCGCATGTCCTCCTCGGACTCCCGGGTCGCTTCCTCGACTTGTTGGCCCCTTCATTGGACCTTCACCGCAGAAACTCTCTTGAACCTCAGTTGGCGATCCTATCTATCAATAATAGCAACTGGCTCCTCCTCGTAGCCCAACCTCTCATCCAACTGAATAGTGCTGAAATCAACCACGTGAGAGAAGTCGGCGTGGTACCTCCGTACCATGGATGCATGAAAGACCGGATGAACTCCTGACAAACTGGGAGGTAAAGCTAGCTCATAAGCAACCTCCCCAACTCTCCTCAACACCTCGAAGGGACCTATAAACCTTGGGCGCAACTTGCCCTTCTTCTCGACCTCATAATACCCTTTATTGGTGAGACTTTCAACAGGACCTTATCTCCCTCCATAAATGATACCTCACGTGCTTTCTGATCCGTGTAACTCTTCTATCTGGACTGTGTTGTGCGGAGCCTCTCCTGAATCAACTTCACTTTCTCTAAAGCATCTCTCACCAGGTCGGTGCCATATAACTTAGCCTCGCCAGGCTCAAACCACCCGATAGGAGAACGACATCGCCGATCATACAAAGCCTCAAATGGGGCCATCTCGATGCTAGACTGATAACTATTATTGTAAGAAAACTCGGCCAAAGGAAAGAACTGGTCCCACTGAACTCCGAAGTCAATCATGCACGCCCTGAGCATATCCTCTAATATATGAACTGTACGCTCCGACTGACCATCAGTTTGAGGTGAAATGTTGTGTTGAGATCTATCTGGGTACCCATCTCACTATGCAATGCTCTCCAGAAATGCGAGGTGAACTGAGGACCTCGATTTGATATAATGGACACCGGCACGCCGTGCAACTGGACTATCTCCCGAATGTAGATATGGTCTAGCCTCTCAGAAGTATAAGTAGTAGCCACGAGAATGAAATTCGCTAATTTGGTCAATCTATCCACAATGACCCAAACCGCGTCAACCTTCCAAAAAGTTCGAGGCAACCCAACCACGAAGTCCATAGTGATGCGCTCCCACTTCCACTCAGGAATGGGCATCTGCTGAAGTAGGCTTCCTGGCCTCTAGTGCTCATACTTCACCTGCTGGAAATTAAGAAACCTAGTCATATACTCTACAATGTCCCTCTTCATCTGCCTCCACCAGTAATGCTGCTTCAAATCACGATACATATTTGTAGCACCAGGATGAACAGAATACCGAGAACTGTGTGCCTCCTCTAGAATCCTCTCCCTGAGGCCATCAACATTAGGAACACATAAACAACCCTGAAGTCTCAGAACACCATCCTCTCCAATAGTAACCTCATTGGCACCACCCTGCACCCTTGTCTCCCGAAGCTCTGCTAGGCATGGATCATCGAACTGCAAGGCCTTAATCTCCTCCTAATAACGAAGACTGAGAAACTACATGTGCTAAAACTCGACGAGGCTCTGAAAGGTCTAATCTCACCAGGCGATTAGCCAAGGAATGAATGTCCAAGGCTAAAGGTCTCTCCTCTGCTGCAATATAAGCCAAGCTACCCATACTCTATGCCTTTCTGCTGCAAAGAATCTGCTACCACATTTGCCCTTGCCCGGATGATAAAGAATGGTGATATCATAATCCTTCAACAACTCAATCCACCTGCGCTGCCTCAAATTAAGATCCCTCTGTTTGAACAATTGCTGCAAGCTGCGGTGGTCTGTATAAACCTCACAGGACACCCCATACAAGTAATGCCTCCAAATATTAAGAGCATGAACAATCGCCGCCAACTCCAAATCGTGCACAGGATAATTCTTCTCATGAACCTTTAGCTAGCGCGAAGCATAAGTAATAACTCTCCCTCCCTGCATCAACACACACCCCAAGCCAACGCATAAAGCGTCACAATATATTGTGTACATCCCAGAACCGGAAGGCAATACCAGAACTGGTGCTGAAGTCAATGCCGCCTTGAGCTTTAGAAAGCTCGCCTCACACTCGTCAGACCACCGGAATAGGGCATTCTTCTTAGTCAATTTAGTCAATGGAGCTTCAATCAAAGAAAACCCCTCCACAAATCGACGATAATAGCTCGCTAGGCCCAAAAAGCTCCTAATCTCTGTAGCTGAAATAGGACGCGGCCAACTCTGAACTGCCTCGATCTTCTGAGGAACAACCTTGATACCCTCTCCGGATATCACATGCCCAAAGAATTCTACGGAATCCAACTAGAACTCACACTTGGAGAACTTAGCATATAGCTTCTGTTCCCGCAAATTCTGGAGCACAACTCTCAAATGCTGCTCGTGCTCCCCCAAGCTACATGAGTAAATCAAGATGTCATCAATAAAGAAAATGAAAAAGGAATCAATATACGGCCTGAACACCCTATTAATCAAGTCCATGAATGCTACTGGGGCATTAGTCAAGCCAAAGGACATCACCAGGAACTCATAGTGGCCATATCTCGAACGGAAAGCAGTCTTTGGAACATTTGAGGCCCGAATCTTCAACTGATGATATCCCGATTTCAAATCAATCTTAAAAAACACCCTAGCACCCTGCAGCTGGTCAAACAAATCATCGATATGCGGCAAATGATACTTGTTCTTAATGGCGACCTTGTTCAACTGGCGGTAGTCAATACACATATGCATAGACCCATCCTTCTTCTTCACGAACAGAACTGGAGCACCCCACGGCGATAAACTCGATCTGATGAATCCCTTAGCCAACAAATCCTCAAGCTGATCTTTCAACTCCTTCAACTCTTTTGGATCGATATGGTACGGAGGAATAGATATAGGCTGGATGCCTAGAGCTAAATTAATGCAGAAATAAATATCACGATCCGGAGACATGCCCGGAAGGTCTGAAGGAAATACATCAGCAAACTCTCGAACAACTAGCACTGAATCAATCGTCGGAGACTCGGGGGTGGTGTCCCGCACATAAGCAAGATAGGCCAGACAACCCTTCTTGACCATATGTCGAGCCTTCATGAATGATATAACCTGGCTGGCTGCACTAGCTGAGGAACCTCTCCACTCCAGCCTAGGCGACTCGGGCATGGCTAAAGTAACTGTCTTGGAATGGAAATCTAGCACGGTATGATAAGGAGATAGGCAATCCATGCCTAGAATAATCTCAAAATCAACCATGTCGAGCAATAAAAGGTAAGCTCTGGTCTCGAACCCACAGAAGGTGATCACACAAGACCGATAGATCCGGTTTACCGCCACAGAATCGCCTACAGGAGTGGACACATATATAGGATAACCCAAGGACTCACGAGGAGCATCCAGAAAATGGGCAAATGATGCTGAAACATATGAATAGGTGGATCCTGGATCAAATAATACTGAAGCCTCTCTACCACATACTGAGATAATATATGTTATCATGGCGTCTGATGCCACTGCATCTGATCTAGCCGGAATGGCATAGAATTTAGCTGGAGCACCGGAAGACTAAGCTCCACCAGGGTGAGCAGGAGCTGACTGACCTCCACCTCTCGGACGACCCCTGCCGACTTGTCCTCCACCTCTAGGTGGCTGGACTGCTGGTGCTGGACCCATCGGCTGATAACCCTGCTGCACAGCCTCGCCCTGAAACCTAGGACAATGCCTCTTCATATGACCTGGCTCCCCACACTCGTAAAAACTTCCAGATATCATGGCCTGCTGCCCCGAAGAAAAACCCTGAACGGCCGGAGAGCGATATGAGCCCTCTGGCATAGCAATAAAGTTGGGGCTTGAGGGTCTCGGATGACTAGGATAGCCACTGGGTGAACTCTGAATGGCTGGAGGACGGTATGAACGCTCTGGCATGGTGATGAAATGAGGCCTCGCTGGAACACCTTGGGGAGGTGGTGGAGGTGATGAATATGAAAGCCTGCTGGGCTGACTATTGCTAAACTGACCTCTGCCCCTAACTGGGGCACCTCTGAAATCTCCGGAGAATCTAGCCCTCTTGTCCTGCTGCCCCTGCTCCTCGACCGATACCCCTCGATCTTGCGAGAAATCTCCACCACGAGCTGATAAGGAGTACCCATCTCCACCTCTCGGGCCATGGTGGCCTTAATACTTGGATGCAACCCAGCCACAAATCTCCACACCCTCTCGGCATCAGTAGGTAGTATCATGAGTACATGGCGAGACAACTCCGAAAATCTGGCCTCATAATCTGTCACTGACATCTGTCCCAACTCTAGCTGCTCAAACTGATACCGCAGCTCTTCCCTCTCGGAGGGTGGGATATATCTATCCAGAAACATCTGCGTGAACTGCTCCCAAGTGACAGGAGGAGAATCTGCTGGCATGCTGAGAATATAGGACTGCCACCACCTACGAGCTCTGCCCTCCAACTGGAAGGTAGTGAAATCCACTCCATGGGACTTTAGTTCCTCATGTTGTGCAGTCTGTCCCTGCACCTGTCCACAAAATCCTGGGAATCCTCGCCTTGCTCACCCCCGAATACTGGAGGGTGCAATCGAGTCCATCTATCCAATAACTTCTGCGGATCGCCGTCCGAAGCTGGTCTGGGCTCAGGTGGTGCTGCAATAGGCTAGACCCCACCCACGGGCAGTGTACCCGGGGTATGATATAATGCTGCTGCCTGACCTGCAGCCTGGGCAGTAGGAGATTGGGCCCCCCTCCCGCCTGAGATGTGGCAGGATCTGGTGGAAATAAACCAGCCTGGGACATAGTGTCCATAAATCTCATCATACGGCCCATAACCTCCTGGAAGCCTTGCACCATCATGAAGTCCACTGGAGCTTGCTTCTCTATGATAGTATCCTCTGGTGGTGGTGAAACTGGAATAGCTTTGGGACGCCCCCGTCCCCTACCTCGGGCCGGTGCCCTCCCCCGGCTTCTGCCACGACCTCGGACAGCGGGGTAGCGACATCTCCCGGGTCTGGAACATCGGATGTGCACGTCCTCACCATCTGTGAGAGAATAGAAGAATGAGATTTAGTAAACCATTGGATGCATGATAGAATAAAAATAAGGAGAGGATTCCTAACAACCTATAGCCTCCTGAAGATAAGTACAGACGTCTCCGTACCGATCCGCAAGACTCTACTGGGTTTGCCCGTGACTCGTGAGACCTATGTGAACCTAGAGCTCTGATACCATGTTGTCACGACCCAAAATCCTAACTCAGGTCGTGATGGCGCCCAATAGCGGGGTTGGGCAAACCAACACTCAATTTACTAAGGGTTCTTTCTTATTTGATTAAACATTTCAACATATACCAAGTTTTAAAGCTTATAACATATATCAAAAAGGATCATTAGCCGGTTTAAATCAAAAGCGGTCATAAGGAGGCGTGAGCCAACATATATACAGACCCGTAATCCATAATAACTACCACGTGTGTGTACCAAGAACTAATGTCACAAGTCCGACGGGCATACTAACAGAATATACAAAAGATATAATATACAGTCCCACTGTCTGAAAGAAATAGACGGGAAATAAGCAAAATAAACTCCATGGTGCTGCTGAGGATCGTCAGGGGAAGCAACTCACCGTGAAGTCAGGTCCAACTGTAATCAAAATCGAGCTCCGGTCTGATAACCAGATGCACCAGCCTCAGAACCTGTACAATTAAGTACATAAATGTAGCATGAGTACATAAATAAATATGTACCTGAGTATCCCGTCTAATCTCGAAGAAGTAGTGACGAGAGGTCGACTTGACACTCACTAAGGTCCAGCAGTATAATTTAACAGAATATGATAAAAACGGTAGGCATGTAAAGGTAGTAAAGTAACAAATATATGAGGCACTGAAATCCAAATAAATGCTGGAAGTAAATAAACAACTACTACTTCATCTTCCCCCAAATATCTGTCAGATCAATATCCATGAATTCAGTAACAATTTATCATGCACACACGGGATAAGGACAATCGGCCTGAGCCATAAAAATAATCATATCTGTGCACTGCCGAGGGTCGAACGGCCCGAACCACTAGTGCATCCTTGCCATAAATAGTCATATCTATGTACTGCCGAGGGTCTAAAGGCCCGAACCATTAGTGCATCTTTGCCATAAAATAAACATATCTATGCACTGCGAGGGTCGAACGGCCCGATCTATAAGTGCATCTTTCAATCTGCCGTGGCGTATGGTCCGCTCCCATGAGAGTGGGGGAAATCACACTCCGCTCGCGGAATGTAAATTGCGAAACGGTCACATGCGCACACAATATTCTTTTTAAATTACTTTTCAGTGAACAATTCCTTAAAATTTCTCAAATTCCATGATCTCAGGGAAATAAGCCGCATGTAACATTAAGCATATAGTTTATTTCAAGGAAAACACAAGGCATGATGTGGGCCTAACTACCCAGACATAATAATAATAGCTTCTACGTACAGACTCTCGTCACTTTGTACGTACGTAGCCCCTACATAAACATCACACATAGCATTTAAATCACCTACGGTGACAATTCTCTCTTACGAGGTTAGAAAGGAGACTCACCTCGTGTCGAATCTACTTCTCGGACAAAGAACGCGCCGAAACTCCAAACTCGTCTCCCAAGGACTCGAAACTAATCAAATGTTACGTAAATATATCAAATTATACTCAAAGCATGGAATTTTCCTACTTATTTAGTCAATTCATCATTCTTGAAGAAATCCCAAAATCCAACCCCGGCCCGCATGCTCGGATTCTGAAAATTCTCGAAGGAAACACTCGCCCATAACCTAAGGATCGTTAATATATGATTTTTGTATGATTTCATAGCCAATGCACGGGTAATTCTCTAAATTTTTATAAAACCTAGGTTTTTACTCTAATCCTTGAATTTCCATTAATTAATGAGTTAATCTACCTAAGAATCCAAGTATTAGACTAAGTTCATGGTATGAATTACTTACCTCAAAATGGCTAGGTCGTTTGTCTCTCTTGCATGCTCAAAATCACCCCAAGGAAGAAGAAGAATGCCCAAAAATGGCTTAAGTCCCGTTTTTAAAACACACTGCCCAGCCGTGGTTTCGCACCTGCGGCTCAAGAACCGCAAATGCGGTCTCGCACCTGCGGAAAATAGGACAAGGGCCTGGGCTCGCAGCTGCAGGCAGGAGTCCGCACCTGCGGGAAAGGGCCCGAACCTGGGTGAAGTGGGCAGCCCACCTGGGGGTCGCACCTGTGAGGCTGAGACCGCAGGAGCGGTCCCGCACCCGCGACTGGGCAACCGCACCTGCGGTCACACCAGAACAGGTGCACCAGCAGTTGCTTCAGCTGATTTTTTCTTGGCCTCGTTTGCTGCCCGAGAGGCACCTGGGCCCACCCGAGCCCCTGTCCAAATATACCAACAAGTCCTAAATCATAATAAGGACTCGCTCGAGCCTTCGGAACACCCAAAACAACGCAAAACTCAAAATCACACCTCAAAACCCCTAGAATCAAACTTACGAACTTTAAGTTTCTTGAATTTGCTAACAATGCGCGAACCAAACTATACTACTCGGAAGGACCCCAAATTTTGCAGGCAAGTCATAAATGACATAACAGAACTATTCCCAGTCTCAAAATTCCGTTCGGACCTCGATAACACAAAAACACGTCCCAAACCACAATATGAACTTAAGGAAACTTTTATTCCGATATTGGGCACCAAAATGCTCCTGGGTCATCCAAAACCCATTCCGAACATACGCCCAAGTCCGAAATCATCATACTAAGCTTCCGGAACCGTCGAAGCTCAACTCCGAGGTCGTTTACTAAAAATATTGACCGAAGTCAACTTGGCCAAAAAGGCCAACCTTAAGGAACTAAGTGTTCCAATATTGCTCTAAACACTTCCGAATCCCGAACCACCCATCCCCGCAAGTCATAAATCATAATAAGACGCTATAGGAAGTTTCATTTAGGGAAAAGGGGTCCGATAACGCAAAACAACCGGTCGGGTCGTTACAACTGAATTCTCCATGTTGGGGTTTGCTATATTTATCTTGTATGATTTGCTGATTTGTCTGTGACTTCTTGCCTAGTTATGACTAGGCTCTTCCTGAATCAACTACTAATTACTCCTCGGCCATTCTCATATCCATATTCCGCGTAATATCTCTTGGGTTATTTCCTTTGTCTAACTTGCGTCTTGCACTGACTCCTTATTTATCAACAACATTCCAGGCATGAATCCGTACTTCTTGTTTTCTTACGTCGTGCTTACATAACATTCTGGAATCATAAAATATCTGTAGGATTCGGATAAGTGCAATATATTCCTTTCTCATTTTTATCGCACTCTCCCTTTATCATTTCATAGTTACTAGAACAATTTAATTATGTCTTAATGCCACTTCACTCCATATTCCCCCCTTTAGGGGAGTACTAAGATTTAGTGCTATGATGATCTACGTATAGATATTTTACCTTTTCATCCCTGACATATTTTCACATCGTCGATGACCCTTACTCGCCTTATGATAATCCTTCTATACCAATGATAACAAAATTCCTTACTCGCGAGGGTGACACTTAATGTAACTAGTACACACAGTGTCTTAAGCTTAACTTTGCTCACATTGCTTGCTTTAGGGAAGCATCTTCCTGAATAACCAGTTTCTGAATTTTTTTCATGAAATCTTCTTCTATTGTCCATTCTACTATCATCGGAACAAAATCTGAAATTTTCATGATGCCAACTAATATCAAATTACTCAGTCGTTAATTCATGTTTAGTTTATCTTGTTCACCAATCCATACAGGTTTCTGTTACTCTGGGGTCTAACTTTTCTTTCTGTTATACGTTAGAGTCGCGAACCTATTTCTCGAAATGAGGATGTGACTGTTGGCCTATACTTTCTTGTTGTCTTAAGGCCCATCACCTCCCGTCTCTTTTTTCATTTGACTTATAGATTCTGTAATACTCCACTGTTTCCATCCTTGTATCACATCTCACTCATAATGCTTCATTATCCCTCTTCGTACTTCCCTGCTAATATTTCTATTTATCACTTTATCTTGAAAAACTTTAGCAAGACATTCTTACGGTTTTTACCTTCCCTTGCTCCAACTACTGGTCTGAGTTGTCTAACATTCTCCCTCTACTAGGGACGGGAGCCATACTAAGGTAATATTTATCCCTTCAAGGTTTCCAGTTCCTATCTTTGTAATACTCATATCTAGATGTACTATTTTAGTGTGCACCATTGGGTGTCTCACAAGGAGATCTATTAGCACTTTGCAATATCCTTCGGAAATGTCAACTAACGCAAACAATTTATCTACAATTTTGGCTCACTCTAACCCCAGCCGGATCGTGATATTATGTCCTTCTCTTAAACCATATTTGTTAGCGCCCATAGAGCATAACTCAGATAGGTGTAGACAATTATACATACCTCTGTTACTGTTGAAGATAACCCAAAAAAAATTTCTCTCTCTTCCCAAATTGTAGATAATGTTCATCCTTACTAATTGGGTACCTCGTACCGTTTTCACCTTGCTTCTTGTACTTGTTGAAACATGTACCTTCTGATTCTCTCGTTTCTTTTTTAAACCACATGGATGGATAGATATTCATGCCTTAGGGATCCTTATTAACAAACTCACATACACACATGATCTACTGAATACTTAATATTTATCCATCATAAGCATGATGCAAAAATCGGGTTCCTCTGACTCAACTCTTCCAGAGCTATATCTCTTACCAACCGTCTTTTTGGACGTAGGCATCGTCGTAGTATGAATAAGATAGAGTTTAGAAAATTGATTTCTTACAATCGAGCTCTACCACACGATCTAGAGCAAGAAGAAAGAGTGACAGTCCTAAATGCCCTATAACCTCCTACTTATAAGTGTGGTGCACGACACACCTATAAACAAGACTCTACTAGACACGACTTGTAGACTCCCTAGGATAGAACTGCTATGATACCACTTTTGTGATGGCCCAAACCGATGGGCCGCAACGGGCGCCTAGTACCTTACTCAATCGAGTACCAACGTAACATATTTTTTATATCATAGGTAAATGAACCGGAGTAAAGCATGAGGGAATACAAACTTATGCATATGAAGTATGGGACTATAAGACCAAAATAACCACTCGTGTACGGAACATAGGCCGACAAGACCATACAATCTTTTACGTACATGGCCTCTGTCTACAAGACTCTAAGAATACATAATTTTCATAAGGGTCGGGACACTGTCCCGCCATACCAAACAATACACATCTAAATATACTAACCAAACAAGCAACTCCGAAGCAAATAGAACGCACCAACATCTTCCGGTGAGCTGATAGCCTACTTGGAGGGCTCTCGACCTGTCTATCGGGATATGTGGGCATGAAATGCAGCGTCCCCAGGAAAAAGGGACGTCAGTACGAATAATGTACCGAGTATGTAAGGCACATAAATAAGTACATAACAGACGTGGAAGAAATATAGAGTAAATTACTCAACCTGTAAGTCTGGATAACTCTGTAAATCATGAAATGATTATAGTGTCATGCATATGTGTATGAATTTCATGTCGTGTATAGGTAAATATTTCATAACATCATCAAGCCTCTGAGGGCATCCCATCATATCATCTCAGCCAATGTGGGTAACATCATCAACATATACCAACTGATCAGGTGGTGATGCGTATATAACGCCGTAACCTTTTCCCATATCCCATATAAATTTAATATACATATATACGTGTATATAACGTCATCTAGTCATGGGTCAATGTACATGTACAAATGCATGGAATGCATAGGAAATACGCTAATAAAATTTTCTCTGAATGCCATAAAAATCAATATGCCTTTCGGATAAACATTATCAAATACGTATTTTTATTAGACCCATGAACAGAAGATATAATAATAATTCACATGGGGAATCAAGAATATAGACACCCCTAGTATTTCTATGAATAGAGTCATTTATGAAAGTTGCGAATTTTGCTCGCTTCATTTGTATTATTTGGATCATGCCAAAAAGAAAGAAGGGATAGCCTTAACATACCTGGAGTGGGAAAAATCCGTATGCTATTCTTGGGAAAGGTTACACCGTACTCCCTTAGAATCAAAAAATCTCACGTCGCTTAAGACACTATGAAATCGAGTGCCCTAGATGTCTCGCCAGAATAAGGAAATCAAACAAGTACGTAGCGAACTGATTATTTTTTGTGTTTCTTATCTATCTTGTTTTTCCTATTCTTGTTGTTTTATTTGTTTCTCCTTGATCCAACGTTCTTGGAGTTGGGCTATGGAGACGTAATTGGAGGGGAGTGAAGGGTAACTTTTAGAATTAGACTCAGCCATTGAAGATTATCAAATGGAGAAAACCTTTTTGAAAAATTAATAAGAATAGTGCTAGGGCATGATCTGGTGGAAATGAAAAAAAATGAAGAGCTTATGGTTTTGAAGTGTATAAGCATTAGGCGCAGAATTAGTGTGTTGGGATGTATGTTACCAATAACTGATCCAAACTTCAACGATTTATTTCTATCCTTCTTTGTAATCCCTTACGTGTAATCAAGGCAGCGTAAGTCTTATGACTCATCATTTTAATTTGGTTCCACTTTGGCTTGGCTTAATTCCATGTGGTACCCTGTATGGCACTAGTCTATAAAGACTGGGTATTTTAGATCGGGCCGTATTTTATCCCAGAATACCAAACTTCGACGAAACTCATTTTTTTTATTTGCTTACCCTCTCACCTTCATGAATTTACTTATCCTTTGTTTAAATAGCGTGACATTTATAGTTCCAAAATAAATTTCATTCTCGAACTTACATCAATTAACTTACGATGAAATTTCAACGTATGAAAATGCGGGATATAACAAATGGCAACAAAATCAACATGTGATATAAATAGTAAAATAGTAAGAACACTGGAAAATACCATTGAAACCAAATAAGGAACACTAAGGACAACCAATTAATCAAGTCGTTCTAATACAAGATTCACAATGAAGTCAATTCGTGATACCTTATTTCATAGTCAAGAGTCACGGGTCTCAACCCACCATCATACTAACGGCACCTCGTGCCCGCATCTCTAATCACAAACACATGAAAAAATCATGTGCCAATATCTCAATCTGCCCGCCATGATCACAGGCTCACGTTCGGAATCCGCCCGGCATGGTCACAGGCTCACAATCACAATCCGTCCGGAATGGTCACAAGCTCACAATCACAATCTGCATGGTATGGTCACAAACTCAATAGCAACATAAAGACGAATAATACAAGAACACATGGGCATGACCAATAAATGTCAATTTTCTTACTCCTGAGCTAATATAAGTGGTATGTTTCAGTGTATGCTTGTGCGAGTGTACTACTATAGCCCAAGTCAACAAGTAATATCAAGGACATCGAGTAGCTCATCCAAGTAACAAAACAAGTCATGTAAGGTGTATGACACGCACAAGGAAAATAACACCATCACAAGAATATCACCAACATAATTTTCCCAAGCCATCACACATCATCCTTGATATTTCCACCCTTATCTCTCCGATAGCCACCCGTATCACTCCTCCTGTCAATATCCTTAGCCTCCCTTATCTCTCTGATAGCCACCCATATCACTCCGTATAATAGCCACCCGTATCACTCTGTATAATTGCAACCCGTATCACTCCGACCTAACAATAACACAATGGCCAACCTTATCACTTCGTACATTCAACAACATTGAGATTCCACTCTTATGCCCCGCGTAACAACAACGGTGAAATATCACCCTTATACTACGCTTAACAAAAATCAAACCAGATAACAATTAACAAATGGTAACATCAAAACGACATGACGTATCAAATCATAACACGAGTGCCCATAGGCCATACCTTTCCAAAGATCCGACAATATCAATATTTCCACAATAAATAGCCCCAACTCAAACACAATATGTATAAAATCTCAATAACAACAAAATGAGCGGGAAAGTAACTCACAAGGAACATAACCCCCTTTAAACACAACTTCAATTTAAAAGATATTAATGTTTGTCGATAACCATAATTCCAATTAATTGTTTAAGGATAAACTCAGTAGTGAAAGTATCTCTATGAAATGGCAAACCTTGGGTTCTAGTGTATGAATTAGGCTAACAATGAAAGAGAGATGGCATGAACTAGTAGTACGTCTAAATGCGTGAGAATAACCTTGAAACAAAAGGATATCATGTACAACAATTTCAACTAAGAGTGATAACAACTTCAAATAAAGCATAGAAGAGCTAACTCAATAGGTAAAAGATGTCACATGTAACAACAACTTCAAATAAAGCATGTGATACTAGACATGGCGAATAAAAGATATAGCATGTAGTAACAATTCCAAATATATACAAGAAAATAAGCCTAAGAATCTAAACCGGTCAATTCTCACAAATAAGCCCGAGTACATACTTGTCACCCCGCGTACACGACTTTCAATTAACACAATTAGCAAACACGATTCAAATCCTAAGGGGTAGTTCCCCCACACAAAGTTAGGCAAGATACTTACCTTAAAGAAGCTAAACCAATACTCTAAAATAAACTTTTCGTATAAAACAACCTCCGAATGGCTCAAATCTTGCCAAAATAACTTAATATCATAACTAAAACCATATGAGATAACTCCTGATAATAAAGTTACGTTCTTTAATGAAAACTAAAAAGTCAACCCGGGGCTCGCACCTCGAAACCCAATAGAATCCACAAATTTCAACAACCCATTGAATTACGAGTCCAACCAAACTAATTTCATCCAATTCCGACTCTGAATCGATGTTCAAAACTAAGTTATTCTCATTAGAAAAGTTTTTGATAAAAATCCCCATTTCTTTGACCAAAACTTGGATTAATTCAAAAATGAACTTCTTTAATAATATTAAAATACAAAAATTATAGTTAGATATTGATCCCCATGAAAATATGAGAAGAACGCCGCAAAAATTACCTGAATCAGAGCTCTAGAACAAAAGATATGCTCAAAATACTAAAAGAACGCGGTCTGATTTTTTTATACATAGGGATTTTCGATTTTGCGACAAACAGTCTGCACCTGCATATTTCCAGCTGTCATTTCCACCTTTGCGGACCATTTCTCGCACCTGCAAGGTTGTAGATGCAAACCCAACTTAGCATCTGCGAAGCACCAGTACCAGCTCTCTTCTCCGACACTAGGATGAGCATAACTCCATCATACGTTGTCCAAATTCGATGATTCTTTTTGCTATGGCTTCATAATTACGATAAAGATCTAATTCTTCAATCAAAAAAGAAATTGGAGCTCATTTTCTTAATGTGGTACCATTTATCCTTGAAGAAAAGAAGTCAAAACATAAAAAATGAGCGCAACACAACTCAAACCTATCAGAAACTCACACGAGCCCCTCGGGTTCCCGTCCAAACGTACCAATAAGTTCTAAAAAATGATGCGGACATGATCGAGGCGTCAAATAATATCAAACAACATCGAAACTATGAATTGCATCTCAAATCAAACTTAATGAACTTATGAAATATCAACTTCTGCAACTCGCGGTGAATCATATCAAATCAACCCGGAATGAAGTCAAATTTTGAATGCAAGTTCTAAATGACACAATGGAACTATTACAACTCCCATAATTGAAATCCGGACACCATATCAACAAATACAACTCCCGGTAAAATCTCTTAACCTTCCAAACCTTCAACTTCCCGATTTTTGCCAAAATTCATCAAATCAACCTACAGGTCTCCAAATCTTAATCTGGGCACACGCCTAAGTCCAAAATCATCATACGAAGCTATTGGAATCATCAAAACACCATATTGGAGTCGTCTTCACAAAAGTCAAACCCCGGTCAACTCTTTTCACTTAAACTTCTAAAATAAGAATTTTTCTTCCAAATCAATCTCGAATCATCCGAAATACCGAATTCGACCACAAATGCACAATGCGCATATGGCTGAATATGGAAAGAGAAACACATGAGAAAACTGTCAAACACTTCTGACAGGTACAATTCCCCACCAGTACCATACTACGGATCCATTCCACAAGCGAGAATCAAATCATATGAACTAATCACAAGGATCTCATTGCAAATTTCATCATGGCACGTAGAACGGTTCAAACATATCAAACCACATGAAAATACGAGGATCCTGTTCTCAACTCTGAATCACAAGTATAATTCACCTCACACTAACCGATACGTTCTACTAACTCAATTTTGCAAACAAAATCACAACATGTAACAAATATCCCATACTGGTAGAGCACCTAAATCACAAATCATAAACGTTCCATCCAGAAATCACATCAAAAGCTACCGTAATGAGTATCAAAAAGTCCCTTCAAGTATCATATCTCTCAATAGTGAACAAAACAAAATGATTGACATGGGCTATCGTTATAGAATCTCTCTACTGAGGTAAACACATAAGCAAAGTACAAGAATCAAGAAACTCCCCCATATATGAAGCAAATTAGGATGACTCACACTGATAAATCAAACCACATCAAAATAAGACTGATTCTCCTCTATGACAAATTGAAACCATACCTGTAACGATACCATCTGGTGTAGCAGCCTAAATCATACACGGAAATCATATCAACAGGCTGGGCCCCCCCTCTAGGGCATCCTCTACCTGTCTGTCCTCCACCCATTTGGTTGTGCAGGTAGAGTAGCAAAATGGAATGGAGCCCATGGCCTGAGTGTTTTGATTAAATACACCTCTCAGGAGTCTGGGACATTCTCTCATGATATGCTTAGTATTGCCACACTCATAACAACCTCTCTGCAGGCGTGCATGCTCGTACTGAGTCTGTGTCGGATAACTGAAATAACCGATGTAGGAACCTCATGCTGTTTGTACACTAAAATATGACTACCCCACATGAGTACCCTCACTAAGTAAAGCACCACAAGTAGCCTAAAGTGTAGACTGGGCTGGCCGAGCCTCCACCATGATGGGTCATAGTTGAAGATTAGAATCCACTAGACCCTGCAGATCCTCAATACCTCTTGGTCTCCTTATCTCCCTCTCCTCACCTCGAATATGCTCTAATATCCTAGAAATCTCCACCACCTGCTGAAATGTAGTATCAATCAACAACTTCCGAGCCATGCACAATCTAAGATCATAACTAGTCCTCTCAATAAATATGCGGACTCGCTCTCTGAATGTAGGAACCAAAGTAGGTGCACGATGGGGTAACTCACCGAACCTGATGGGCTACTCTGACACTGTCATGTTTCCCTATCGTAGCTGCTCAAACTCTGTACACAAAGCATCTCGAAGGGTCTAGGGAACAATCTCCCTCAAGAATATCTCTGAAAACTTAGCCCGAGTAGTTGGTGCTGCATTAGCTGGTCTACCCCCCTCATAAACCTACCACCACTGATACGCTGCTCCCGATGGTTGAAATGTTGTAAAATCAACTCTGCTCACCTCCACAATACCCATGGTGCGGAGAATATGGTGACACTTCTCTAGAAAATGTTGTGCATCCTCGGTAGTTGTTTCACTGAAAGTAGGTGGACTATACTTCTTAAACATCTCAAGCCTCTTCTTCCCCTCCTTTGATGCCTCTGGCCTGACCTCGGGCTGAACCGGAATAACAGGCTGTACTAGCACGACAGCCTAAACCTGACACATGTGAGCCCGCTGCTCTAAAGTACAGGTGGTTGGAGTTTGAGCTCCTCCTCCAATCTACGAATAGATGGTTCAACAGAAATTAATCCCGCCTGAGCCAATGTACCAAACATGCTCAAGAATTTCACTAAAGTCTCCTGATGTTCGGGGGTAACAACAGGTGCCTCCGGTGCCTGTCCCCCAACCGGAGCTACTGGAGACTCCTCAACTTCTACTCTGACAGGTGCTGTAGCTGCGGTGCCTACCCCTCCTCGGCCTCTACATTGGCACCCACATCACACATCTTTAGTATGGGCGTGGGTGTCTACTTAGCTGATCCAGTAACGCGTCACCATCTCTGAGAGAATAGAGTTACAAAGGCTCAAACTTCGAAATCAACAAACTTGCACGACACGAATGAAAGAAGTTAAATTATCCTAATAGTTCTGTAGCCTCTCAAAGATAAGTACAGACGTCTCCGTACCGATCCACAAGACTCTACTAAACTTTCTCGTGACTCGTAAAATCTATGAACCTAGAGATACCAACTTGTCACGACCCAAAATCCACAGCAGGTGTAGTGATGAAACCTAGTCTCTAAGACAAGGTAAGGTGATTACTAACAACGATTAAACCAATTTTAACAATGATATTTTGATACATATATTAAAAAAATACCGAAATAAAAGCAAAATAACCCTACGTGGCAATGACCATAACAACCTCCCAAGATTTGGTAATACAGAGTCACAAACTCTAGCTGAATACATGGAATAATCTCAAGGATCGAAATAAAGTACTATTCAAATAACAACCAAAGGACTCCAAGGTACTACGACGACCAAGCAGCTCTATCTTGAATCCTCACTATCAACAAGTTGACTCCGCCCGGGTCCGATCTCTAATACATATCTCTGCACAAGAATATGTAAAAGTGTAGTATGAGTATACCACGGTCGGTACCCAATAAGTATCAAGACTAACCTCGGTGGAGTAGTGACAAGGTACAATCAATACACTCACTAGAAAAAATAACCTGTGCTGTATAGAAATATAAAGCTAATAATAGAAAGCAGAAATCAGTAAATGGAAACAAAATCAACATGTGATATAAACAGAAAAACAATAAGAACACCGCGAAAATACCATTGAAACAAAATAAGGAACACCAAGGACAACCAATTAATTAAGTCGTTCTAACACAAGATTCACAATGAAATCACTTCGTGATACCTCATTTCATAGTCAAGAGTCATGGGTCTCAATCCACCATCATATACTCATGGCACCGCGTGCCCGTATTTTGAATCACAAACGCATGGACGACTCACATGCCAGTATCAAATATGATCACATGCTCACGTTCACAATCCACCCGGCATGGTCACAGGCTCATAATCCATTCGACATGGTCACAAGCTCACAATCACAATACGCCCACTAGTATAAGTGGCATGCTACGGTGTATGCTTGTGCGAGTGTACTACTGCAGCCCCAGTCAACAAGTAATATCAAAGACATCGAGTAGCTCATCGAAGAAACAAAACAAGTCATGTAAGGTGTGTGATAAACACAAGGAAAAGCACACCATCACACAAAAATCACCAACACAATGTCCCCAAGCCATCACACATCATCCCTGACATTTCCACCCTTATCTCTCTGATAGCCACCCGTATCAGTCCTCCTTGACAATATCGTTCACCACTCTTATCTCTCCGATAGCCACCCATATCACTCCGTATAATAGCCACCCGTATCACTCCGTATAATAGCCAACTGTATTACTACTCCTTGAAAATAACACAATGGCTTCCCTTAATACTCCGTACATTCAATGACAATGAGATGCCACCCTTATACCCCGCATAACAACAACGATGAAATGCCACCCTTATACTCCACTTAACAACAACCAAAACACACAACAACAAATTCTAACATCCTAACAACACGACGTATAAAATCATAACACAAAATCCCATAGGCCACAACCTTTCCAAAGATACAACAATATAAATATTTCAACAACAAATAGTCCACGACTCAAACACAATATATATAAAATCTCAATAACAAAAAAATGACCGGGAAAGTAACATACAAGGAACACACCCCCTTTAAACACAACTTCAATTTAAAATTAATGACTTTCTATAACTTCAATTCCAATTAATTGTTTAAGGATAAACTCAATAGTGAAAGTATCTCCGTGAAAGGGCAAACTTTGGGTTCTAGTGTATGAATTAGGCTAACAATGAAAGAGAGATGGCACAAACTAGTACTACGTCTAAATGCATGAGAATAACCCAGCAACAAAAGGATATCATGTACAACAATTTCAACTAAGAGTGGTAAAAACTTCAAATAAAGCATATAAGAGCTAACTCAACAAGTAAATGACGTGACATGTAACGACAACTAATAAAAAAGCATGTGATAGTAGACATGGCGAATAAAAGATATAGCATGTTCTAATAATTCCAAATAAATACATGAAAAGAAGCCTAAGAGTCTAAACCGGTCAATTCTCACAAATAAGCTCGAGTACATACTCATCACCTCACATACACGACTTTCATCTAACACAATCAGAACAAACAATTCAAATCCTAAGGGGTAGTTACCTTACACAAACTTAGGCAAGTTACTTACCTCAAAGAAGCTAAACCAATACTCTAAAATAAACTTCTCGTATGAAACAACCTCCGAACGACTTAAATCTAGCCACAATAACTTAATATCATAAATAAAAACCATAGGAGACAACTCCAGAAATAAAGCTTCGATCTTTAATGAAAATTAAAAAGTCAACCCCAGGCACGTACCTCGGATCCCGATAAAATCCACAAATTTCAAAAATCCATTCAGCTAAAGTCAATCCATACTAATTTCATCCAATTCCCACTCCGAATTGATGTTCAAAACCAAATTATTCTCTTTAGAAAAGTTATTGATAAACCCCCCAATTCTCCAATCAAAATATGGATTAATTCAAAAATGATTTTACGTAATCATATTAAAATACAAAAATTATAGTTAGATACTGAACCCCATGAATAGACGAGAATAAATCCGCAAAACTCACCTCAGTCGAAGTTCTAAAACTCAAGATATACTCAAAATACCAAAAGAATGCAGTCTAATTTTTTTATATATAGGGATTTTTAATTTTGCGACAAAAATTCCACACCTGCACATTTTCTGTAGTCATTTCCTCTTTTGCGGACCATTTCTCGCACCTGCGGGGTTGCAGATGCGGACCCAACTTCGCATCTGCGAAGCACCAACACCAGCTCTGTTCTCCGACACTAACATGAGCATAATTCCCTCATACGATGTCCAAATTCGACGATTCTTTTTTCTTGGCTCCATAATTAAGATAAAGATTTAATGCCTCATTCAAAATAGAAATTGGAGCTCTTTTTCTTATTGTGGTACCATTTGTACTTGAAGAAACGAAATCGAAATAAAAAAAGTGAGCGCAACACAACCCAAACCTATCCGAAACTCACTCGAGCCCCTCGAGACCCTGTCTGAATGTACCACTAAGATCAAAAACATAACGCTGACCATCTTGAGGTCTCAAATCACATCAAACAACATCAAAACTATGAATCACCTCTCAAATCGAACTTAATGAACTTATGAACTTTTAACTTATACATCTCGCGTCGAATCATATCAAATCAACTCGGAATGAAGTCAAATTTTGCATGCAAGTTCTAAATGACACAACAGAGCTATACCGACTCCCATCAGACCCGATATCAACAAAGTCAACTCCAGGTCAAACCTCTCAACCTTCCAAACCTTCAGCTTCCCAATTTTTTCCAAAATGCATCAAATCAACCCTACGGACCTCCGAATCCAAATCTGGACACGCCCTAAGTCCAAAATCACCATACAAAGTTATTGAAATCATCAAACACCATTCCAGGGTCATCTTAACAAAAGTTAAACTCCGGCCAACTCTTTTCACTTAAACTTCTAAAAGAAGAATTGTTCTTCCAAATCAATCTCGAATCATCCGAAAAACCGAACTCGACCACACACGTAAGTCATAATACATAAAACGATGCTAATCAAGACCTTAAGCCACCAAACAGGGCGCTAATTCTTAAAATGACTTGTCGGGTCATTATACTCATACCCCTCTTCACCTTGCTTTTTTTATTTGTTTAAACTTGTATCTACCTTCTGATTCTCTCAATGCTTTTTATCATATGGGTGGATAGATATTCATGCTTTAGGGTTCCTTTTCATGAAGAATACACGTCTAAGTACACACATGATTTACTAACGACCTTAAACTTACTCATCATAAGCATTTTGCAAAATCGAGTTCCTCTGGCTCAACTCTTCCACAACCACATTTCATATGTTACCAACTGTCTTTCTTGATGTGGATATCATTGTATTACGAATAAAATAGAATTTAGGAGCGACAATCCTAATTTCCATGTAGCCTCTTCCATATTAGTGTGGTGCACAACACACCCATAAAAAAGACTCTACTATACATGTCTTGTATATTCCCTATGACAGAACTGCTCTGATACCAAGTTTGTCATGACCCAAATCGATGGGCCGCGATGGCAACCCAATGCCTTAGCTGACTAAGTACCAACATAACGTATCTTTCTTATCATACCATCATCGATAAAAGGGCCAGAAGGGCCATCATGATATAACCAGAATAGAACATAAGGGAATACTCGACATAGGATGACCTAACATTGATACAAACTTATATATGTGACATACGGGCCTACAAGGCTGACATGATCATTTGTACATTCAAAACATAGGCCAACAATGCCATTCAATCATCCATATACATGACATATGTCTACAAGCATCTAAGAGTACATAAACATCATAAAGGCCGGGATAGGGCCCCGTCATACCAATCAATACATGTCCAAAGCATACTGACCAAATAGGCAACTCCGGAGCAAGTGGAGTGCACTAACACCTTCAACTGATCTGATAGCCTACAAGGAGGACTGTCCCTGTCTACCGGGACCTGCATAATGAAACGCGGAGTTTACAGGCAAAGGGTAAAGAACTCAACATGTAAGTCTGAATAGCTCTGTGAATCATGAAACATTTATAATGGAATGCATATGCATATAAATGTCATATAATGTATAGGTATATGCGTACATAACATCATCAAACCTTTGAGGGCATCACATCATATCATCTCGGCCTCTATGGGCGAAATCATCAACGTATACCAGATGATCAGGTGGTGGTGCATATATAACACCATAAAATTTTCCCATACCCCATATACATATAATATATGTGTATATAACACCATCTAGTCATGGGTCAATGTACATGTATAAATAAATACAATGCATAATAAGTAAGTCAATAAGATCTCTCGGGATGTCATAATATCAACAGTCCTTCGGTTAATATCATGAAATAAATCTTAACATAAATATTATTCTAATACCCATGAACAGAAGATATAATAATATTACACACGGAGAATCAAGAACATAGGCACCCCTCGTACTTCTACGAATAGAGTAATTTATGAAAGTTGCATTTTTGCTCGTCATTCGTTTGTATCATAAGGATCATGCCAAAAGGAAATAAGATATAGCCTTAGAATACCTTAACCCCATTGAGTCCTTAATACTTTCCAAGGAACTCTTCAAATAACTCAACTCAATCTACCATAGCATAAGGAGATTCAAAATTAGTGCTGAGTAAAGGCTAAGTCCGTAACTTAAGCGAGTAGCTCGTTTAGGTAAATTTGGGAAGAATCCCTCTTGTAACAATGTCCTACTACAATACCAACAATAACAAAATCTAGGGAAATACAATAAGAAAAACATCAACAACAGGGTAAAAAATATTTCATTAACAAGTCATCAACATATCACGATGAGCGGCAAGCTCTAATTGAATCCCTTTAGCACCCTTCAACCTCATTATCATTCATTCCTGAACTTAGTAATATATCCAATATAATACCCCATACCTTTTAATGGATTTCTAACCTTGTTATTTCAAAATTATTTGTAATAGCCTAACACAAGATAATATCACTGTGGACAACTTCCAAGTGTTTTATAGTCATTTGTTTTCTAGTTACCAATTTCCTCAACAAGATTGACATGTAAAATAACATAATAATACTAAAAATATCATAGCCAACTTGTTTAACATAATTTCCAGCCACTTAAAGTCCATAAGATAAACTTTCAAATCAATTCATCAAGAACAACATCTTAAGATAATCCAAGTACTATTTTGTAGTTTATCATCCTAACAACTTAACCAGCATACAAGCAAGATTAAGAACAATTAGTAGGATGTTATAATCACATTATAAAGTAGTAACAACTTGAAATTTTAGTCAAACACAACCCACAATTATCCTCAATGACAACACAACCTCAAAGAGGTATTGTTCTTCACTAGAACTAACTTTTGATGTTGAAATATGTTGTAATCACTTTGGAATCACGTCAAACCCTTATTGTATGTGTTTAGGAGGGTTAGAAGGAGTGTAGGGACGATTTTGGGTCTAAAAGTGAGAAATAAAGGTCATCCAAATCATTTTTAAAGTGAAGTAGGTCGACCACCGCCTAAGTGGGTCCCATTGGGAGCTTCTTGTGCATTCTCGAAAAAATGCGAATATCTCTCTACTTTGATGTCGTATAGATGAACGATATAATGAATTAGAAACTAGAATCATAAAATATTCAATTGATATATGGATCATCCCGTTATTTCAAGTATATTAGGAGAAAAACTCTATTACATTTGACCTAATTTTCAGCACACAATGAATGTAACTTGTGATGACCTTTGCCAACATCAATTGACTTATGAAGTACTCTCACGTACAAAAAAATAGGATGTAACACAATCGATGGAGTGACTCGGGAGACTAAGGAGGACATGCGAAGCACATATCTACACTTATTCAGCACTCCATGTATGATTCTATAGCCATTCGAGCATGAACGCTTATGTAAGCAGTGGAGAATGTAATGTCCTGACCGGTTGTTTGGATTTCTAGATCCAAGTTCCCCTAATTATGAATCCCCGTATGTTATTTTACTATTTTATGAATTTTGAGGATGGTTGGTTTGGGTTTGGAAGGGTTCGGGTCGAAATTAAAACACTTAGTTCCTTAATAGTGGCCTATGATGGCCAAGTTTGACTTGACTAAATATTTCGAGTAAACAACCTTAGAATTTGGATTTAATAGGTCTAATAGGTTCATATAATGATTTCGGACTTGGGCATTTGTTCAGATCATGTTTCAGCTGATCTAGGAGCGATTCAGCACTTAATGTTTACAGTCAGCGCATTGAAGGTTTTCAAGTTCTTTAAATTTGGTTTGAAGTGGAATTTGGTGTAATCGAGGTCCGTTTGGGATTCCGAGCTTTGGAATAGGTGAGTATTGTTATTTATGACTTGTACAAAAAATTTAGCGTCGTTCTAAGTTATCTACATATGATTCGACACGTTCAGAGCTAGTGGAAGAAGTTTGAAGTTCATAAGTTGATCAATTTGGTTTTGGGTGATATTCTTAGTTTCAATGTTATTTTAAGTGTTTCGAGGAAACGAGCAGGTCCGTATTATGTTTATGGACTTATTGGTGCAGTTCGATGGGTTCCTAGGTGGTTCGAGTGAGTTTCGGACCACCTGGAGCAAAGTCTCAAATTGCTGATATGCTGGTTTTGGTTTCCTTCTTCGCGAACACGGGGGTGGTATCATGTTCGTATAGAAGTAATTAGAGGACTGGAAATTCTTCACTTTGCGTTCGCGGTCAATAGGTCACGTTCGTAAAGGTTTAGGATATGTGGCCTTCGCTTTCGCGTGGGTAGGTCCGCATTCGCGTAGAAGAAAGAGGCCTGGGAGGGGTCAGCTGCAATTACTCTTCGCGTTCGCAAAGATCTGACTGCATTGGCGAAGCTCAGGGTGAGAAAACCTTCACTGTCGCAGTCTGCCCTCGCATTCCTGATGAAGAGTTCCTAGGCCTAGGCAAGCTTTTCCTTTGCGATCGCGACGCTTCTTCCGGGATCGTGAAGAAGGATCGTTGGGTAGTACACTTGATTAAAAACGGGACTTTGGCTTATTTTGTTCGTGTCTCTCAACTTGTGGTCGATTTTAGAGCTCGTTGGAGAGGTTTTTCATCTAGCACATTGTTGTATGTAAACTCTACATAGTGTGAGTTTAATATATGGATTATGGGTTGATTTAGCATGTAAAATGTGGAAATTTTAGGATTTTGGTGAAAAAAGTAGGTTTTGAAAAAATAGGATTAGACACTATTCTGGATCGGGTCGCACGACCTTGGCATCTATGGTTCGCACTGGTCGACCATCGCAGTGTACACACTATTCATGATCAGGTCGTACGACCTCGGCATAAATCATGCGTGATATTGCTCGGCGTCCGATTATAGTTGATATTTCTTTCTTGATCTGAGACTTGTAAATTAGTTGGTGACTCATATGTGTTAAAGACTTGGCCTGTGATAGTTGGAGATTTTAAATTAGTATTATGTTTAAGAATCATTAATTATTGTTTCTTATATCATTGTTATTATTGTATTTCATGTCTATTTATGATTTCTACATTTTATTTATTGACCTTTAGTAAGTGTCGATGTCGACCCCTCATCACTACTTCTTCGAGGTTAGACTAGATACTTACTGGGTACATGATGTTTATGTACTCATGCTACATTTCTGCACTAATCGTGTAGGATCTGAGGTAGGTGTATCTGGTGGCCAGTCAGGCGCATACCCCCGCTACCCGGAGACTTAGTGGTGAGCTTCTTCCTATGCTGCGTCCTGTAGTACCCAGAGTCTGCTCCTTGTTGTATTTACTTTTATGTCTATCTTACTTCATACGGTAGTAGATGAGGTTTTGTACATTCTACTAATTTGCTCGTGCACTTGTGACACCGGGTTTTGAGAAAATTCTAGTAGATATTCATGGTTTTGATTTATTAATTTCACTACTTCACTCTTATGTGTACTTTATGTTTTATGTTACTATGGTCACGTAGTCTTTGTTTTTTTATTAAATAAAATAAATGACTTTAAAAATACTAAAATGAACAATTAAATGGATAGTTCACTGTTGGCTTGTCTAGCGACGATAATGGGTGCCATCATGGACTTTAGTGAGAATTAGGTCGTGATAGTAACAAATATTGTGAATACAATTAAAGTAGAGGTCCAATTTAAAGAAAACAA
This sequence comes from Nicotiana knightiana, assembly GCA_005239525.1. NCBI lineage: Eukaryota > Viridiplantae > Streptophyta > Magnoliopsida > Solanales > Solanaceae > Nicotiana > Nicotiana knightiana. The sequence goes on from ML385080.1 coordinate 67,660, forward strand.
TATTCATAGTGAAGCCTTTGTTTCATTTAGCATTAATCCTAAAGAGATTAAGAAATATCAATGATTAAGAGCTTAAGGTAAATTCTATTCATGGTCAAGATAAGCTCTTGATCCCCGACACTTTAAAGTTCACAAGAGTCTTAGGAACCCCGACAAGTTCTTGGGTCAGGGCGGATATCTAAACCACAAACTAAATCTTACTCTTTAATACCCTTAACCACTCGCACTTACTCTTCCCTACAGGTTTAGATGCCAATGAGAATACACTGTCATTTTTAATATAACAGTAACAATAACACAAAGGTTCAAGCATGTACACTTCTCACAGAAACTATATAGAATATTATTAAGAGTGTAAGACAATCAATCACACTATTGAGGCCACAATCTAAACACAAGCATATGGTAGACTGTCAATACTTTCAACATGTTAAAGTATACTCAAAGAACCCAAATACAGGTGCAAGTAGAGGAAGAGAACACCAACATGTTATTTCAGAAGTCCAAACAATCAAATCTTTAACTTAAGGAGTACAGAAGATACATGTACCTTGGACTTAGAGGATTTCTTAGTTGCAGTCATAATACCTTATCTATGTTCAAACTTAGTAAAGGTCCACACACATAGATTAAACCTTCATTTCTTACTAAGTATATGAGTTGACAACTCCATTAAGAATCTCTAAAGTGTATTAACAGGGATACTTAAGTAAACAAATTGACCCTCAATTAAGAAGGTGACATGATCTTTAAAGAACCTCACATTCATATTAGGCTCATTAGGAGTTAATACACAGTGTTATACTTAAATAGGGCAGATAAACATCACGGAGTTTCTCTTAAGTCTATAGGTGAGTCACAGTTAATTTATGTCTCAAATTATATGTGGTCTATCTTTAGAATAAACAAGATGCAATTTCTTTCTTCAGAATAAGATATAGTTCTAAGAAAGGGGTGTGAGAGCATAACCATAACATAAAAGACAAGCAAGAAGTCTGTTTTAGAACAAGAATAGAAAGCAGTACCGCGAATTAGTCTCCGTTGATGATATGGACCAATAGTCAGGATTGGGTGTATTTGTCTTTGAGAATGAGATGCAGGTGACGTGGTGAGTTTTGATTGGTTCGGGGAGGGTGGCATGTATTGACAAAGTGGAATAGGGAGTTCGACCTGGACTAGGTCAGATGTGGATTGGGCTTGTGTTTGGGCCAATTTTAATTTATCAAATAGCCATTTCGTATTTAATTGGGCAATTGCAATTGTAGCCATTTAGACGTTAACTCTTTAAATTAATTTAATTAAATTTAATATATTTCAATAAAATGTAATAGAAATTATAATCATCAATATATTACTATTTACTGTAATTAATTAATTAATCATTAAAATAGCTTATTTTCCAATTTATCACACTAATTTCGGATTATTTTTTAATAGTAGGCTAATTTGCTAAAATTAAGAAATAACTATTAAAATTAATTATAAGACCTATGTAATGAATATATGTTATTTTAAAAGTATCAAAATAGTAAGATTGATATATTTATAATTATATAATACTAAATTATTGATTTTATCATTATTATTTACTTAATTCATATAAAAATAGGTGTTATTGATTAGAAAATATTTTCAACATAATTAATATAAATCAATAAGTATAAGTAAATTAATTTTAAAAAGGAGGGTCAAAATCGATTGTCAAAAAACTTTGTGGTTATCGATGTCCATTTGGGATTCTAAAACTTGGGATAGTTTCCTATGGTGATTTATGATTTTTGTGTAAAATTTGGGGTAATTCCGAGTTGTTTAGGCATGTTCGGCGTAAGTTTGGAATTCTAAAATTTTTATGAGATTATTAAGTTATAAATTGAGGCCTCAAGTAGGTCCGTTTTGTATTTTAGAACTTGCTGGTGTACTTGGAATAGGTCCTGGGGTCCTGGGTGTATTTCAGATGGGTTTTAGGCAATTTATCTCATGATTGGAGTTGCAAATTTCTAGTACTGGTGCCTTCATCATAATCGCGGAAGAAGTCACGCAATCGCTGAATGTGTTTTGGTGGTTGGTATTTTTGCTCCTCGCGTTTGTGATGGGGGTGTCGTGTTCGCAGAGCACGGTGGGTAGTGGCCTTCGCGTTTGTTTCAAGACCGAATTTACCTCTCCGAAATGTGTCATGACGACACGTAGTCTCTACGACTAGGTAAGCCTATTATTGCGGAAAAATTGAAAGAAAACTCCACGATAAAAGTGAAATAGTATAATTTAAATAACAAGGATAGTGCCACTCAGCGTACACAATAACATCACTCCCAAAACCCGAAATGTCACTAATCAAAAGCTTCTACAAGTCTATATAGCTCTATACAACATGTCTGAAGAAAACAAAAGAAAAATCTCTAAGCGGGGTAATAGAAGGGGACTCCGAGGTCTGCGGACGCGAGAAGAAGTACCTTGAAGTATCCTGAATCAGCAAGCACGCACTAAACCCGAGGTTGATAGCTCGTACCTGGATCTGCACATGAAAAACATGTGAAGGAAAGGGAATGCGTACACCACAATGGTACCCAGTAAGTGCCAAGCCTTACCTCGGTCGAGTAGTGACGAGCTCAGGTCAGGGCCCTACCGGTGTAAATATAAAGAACTGAAAACATCAAGAGATATAAATATATTCTACAGTAAAATATTAAGGAAGTCTTCAATAATAAAAGTCAAGAATCCCTCAGCTCAGAACAAGATAAACACAATAGGGATATCTCCCGGGATACCGTCCCGTAGTCCCGAATTAATTATGCAGTACATGGGGGTCTCTCGGAATACGTCCATAGTCTATAAATATGCAGTACAAGGGGATCTCCCGTAATACGTCTGTAGTCCCAAAATAAATATGCAGTATAGGGGGATATCTCGGAATATGTTTGTAGTCCCAAAATAAATATGCAGTGCTGGGGGATCTCCCGGAATACATCTGTAGTCCCAAAGTATATATGCAAGATAGGGGGGTCTCCCGGAATACGTCCGTATTCCCAAAGTAAATATGAAACTCAACAATGACATGAGAGTTACAACATTGAAATGTATAATTTAGACTAAATGCATCCAACGAAAATAGGAATCTACCTAATCTGTCACGACCCAAAATACTAACTCAGGTCGTGATGGCGCCCAACACCGGGGGAAACAAGGGAAACAAATTACTTAGCATACATGATTTCAGGGAAACAAATCTAACCAAGTTACTTAAATTCTATGATTTCTGGGAAACAAGCCGCATGTAACATTAATTCACTAAGCATATAGTTCATTTCAAGGAAAAACATAAGGCATGGTATAGGCCTAACTACTCGGACATAACAATAATAGTCGCTACGTATGGACTCTCATCACTTTGCGCATATGTAGCCCCCACAAACATTAGCACATAGTCATTTAAAGCACCTAGGGGGACAATTCCCTCTTACAAAGTTAGAAAGGAGACTCACCTCGCGTCGCACCTACTCCCCGGGTCAAGAATGCACCCGAAACTCCGAACTCGACACCCACGGACTCGAAACTAGCCAAATGTTATACAATATATATCAACTTATATTCAAAGCATGGAATTCTCCTATTATTTAGTCAAATCACCATTCTTGAAGAAATCCCAAAATCCAACATCGGGCCCGCATGCCCGGATTCCGAAAATTCTCGAAGGAAACACTCATCCATAACATAAGGATCGTTAATATGATTTTTGTATGAATTCATATCCAATGCACGTGTAATTTTCTACATTTCCAAAAGCCCTAGGTTACTACCCCAAATCCTTAATTTTTACTAATTAGGTAGTTCTTTTAGCTTGTAATCCATGCATGAAACTAATATTAGGGTAGAATTTACTTACCTTCAATAACTAGGTCATTTGCCCCTCTTGAATGCTGAAAATCGTCCCAAGGAAGAAGAAGAAGATGAGGAAAATGAATTAAATCCCGCTATAAAAACACACTGCCCAGTGGTCTCCTCTATGCGATCGCAGCCTAGGCAGTGCGATCGCAAAGCTTTAAATGACTAGGCCATCATGGGCCTTCTATGCGAAAGCTCAGAGAGCCCTGCGAACGCACAGGGTAAGGAGTAGCAGGGCTGGCCCAAAGGTTGGGTTTTGTGCGAACGCGGGTGGGGTGTGCGATCGCACTGGGTCAGGAGCCCAACCCATCGCGATCACGGTGCCTTTTGTGCGAATGCATAGGGCGTTCACCACCCCTGCCCAGTTCCTTCTTTGCGAACGCAGTAACCCCTCTGTGATCGCAGAGAAGGAAACCAGACCTGGAATTTCTGGTGTTTTGATATTAGCTTCGAGGGGTCCGAAACTCACCCGAGCCCCTCGGGACCCCATCAAAAGGCACTAGCAAGTTTGTATTCATGATACAGACTCGCTCAAATTTTTGGAACGTGAAAAACAACAATGAAACTAAGAATTCGACCCCAAAACCAAATTGAATCAAACTTTGAACTTAAAGTTCTAGAATTCGCAAACAATGCGCCGAACCGACCTATACTACTCGGAATGATACCAAACTTTGCAGGCAAGTCATAAATGACATAACAAAACTATTCCCGGTCTCGAAATTCCATTTGGACCTCGATAACACAAAAACACATCCCAAACCACAATATTAACTTAAGGAAATTCTTATTTCGATATTGGACGCCGAAACTCTCCCGGGTCATCCAAAACCCATTCCGAACATATGCCCAAGTCCGAAATCATCATATGAAGCTATCAGAATCGTTGAAACTCGATTCCGAGGTCGTTTGCTCAAAATGTTGACCGAAGTCAAACTTGGCCTTAAAGGCCAACCTGAAGGAACCAAGTGTTCCAATATTGCTCTAAACATTTCTGAATCCCGGACCACCCGTCCCCGCAAGTCATAAATCACAATAAGCCGCTATGGAAAGTTTTATTTAGGGAAACAGGGTCCGATAACGCAAAATGACCGGTCGGGTCGTTACATTCTCCACCTCTTAAATAAACGTTCGTCCTCGAACATGTCTAGAATCATACCTAAAGTGATGAATAAGTGTTGATATATGCTCCGCATGTCCTCCTCGGTCTCCCAGGTCGCTTCCTCGACTGGTTGGCCCCTCTACTGGACCTTCACTGAAACTCTCTTCGACCTCAACTAGCGATCCTGTCTATCAATAATAGCAACTGTCTCCTCGTCGTAGCCCAACCTCTCATCCAACTAATACTGCTGAAATCAACCACGTGAGAGAAGTTGGCGTGGTACCTCCGAAGCATGGATACATGAAAAATCGGATAAACTCCTGACAAACTGTGAGGTAAGGGTAGCTCATAAGCAACCTCCCCAACTCGCCTCAACACCTCGAAGGGACCTATAAACCTTGGGCTCAGCTTGACCTTCTTCCCGAACCTCATAATACCCTTCATCGGCGAGACTTTCAACAGAACCTTATCTCTCTCCATAAATGATACATCACGTGCCTTCTGATCTGTGTAACTCTTTTGTCTGGACTGTGCGTCCAGAGCCTCTCCTGAATCAACTTCACTTTCTCCAAAGCATCACTCACCAGGTCGGTGCCATATAACTTAGCCTCGCCAGGCTCAAACCACCCGATAGGAAACGACATCGCCGACCATACAAAGCCTCAAATGGTGCTATCTCAATGCTAGACTGATAACTATTATTGTAACTAAACTCGGCCAAAGGCAAGAACTGGTCCCACTGACCTCCGAAGTAAATCACACATACCCTGAGCATGTCCTCCAATATCTGAACCGTATACTCCGACTGACCATCATTCTGAAGGTGAAATGTTTTGCTAAGATCTATCTGGGTAACCATCTCACTATGCAATGCCCTCCAGAAGTGCGAGGTGAACTGAGGACCTTGATCTGATATAATGGACACCGACACACCGTGCAACCGGACTATCTCCCAAATATAGATCTGTGCCAACCTCTCAAAAGTATATGTAGTAGCCACTGGAACAAAATGCGCCGATTTGGTCAACCTATCCACAATGACCAAATTGAGTCAACCTTCCGCAAAGTCTGAGGTAACCCTACCACGAAGTCCATAGTGATGTGCTCCCACTTCCACTTGAGAATGGGCATCTGCTGAAGTAGGCCTCCTGGCCTCTAGTGCTCATACTTAACCTACTGGTAATTAAGACACCTAGCCATATACTCCACAATGTCCTTCTTCATCCGCGTCCACCAGTAATGCTGATTCAAATCACGATACATCTTCGTAGCACCAGGATGGAAAGAATACCGAGAACTGTGTGACTCCTATAGAATCCTCCCTCTCAGGTCGTCGACATTAGGAACACACAAACGACCCTGAAGTCTTAGAACACCATCCTCGCCAATAGTAACCTCATTGACACCACCCTATACCACGGTCTCCCGAAGCTCTGCCAAGCACGAATCATCAAACTTCCGAGCCTTAATCTCACCCAATAATAAAGACTGCACAATCACATGTGCTAGAACTCGACGAGGCTAGGAAAGGTATAACCTCACCAGGATATTAGCCAAGGACTGAATGTCTAAGGCTAGAGGTCTCTCCCCTGCTGCAATGTAAGCCAAACTACCCATACTCTCTGCCTTCCTGCTCAAGGCATCTGCTGCCACATTTGCCTTGCCCGAATGATAAAAAATGTTTATATCATAATCCTTCAACAACTCAAGCCATCTGCGCTGCCTCAAATTAAGATCCCTCTGCTTGAACAAGTGCTGCAAGCTGCGTGGTCTGTATAAACCTCACAGGACACCCCATACAAGTAGTGTCTCCAAATCTTAAGAGCATGAACAATCGCCGTCAACTCCAAATCGTGCACAAGATAATTTTTCTCATGAAACTTCAGTTGGCGCGAAGCATAAGCAATAAATCTCCCTTCCTGCATCAACACACACCCCAAGCCAACGCGTGAAGTGTCGCAATATACTATATACATCCTAGAACCCGAAGGCAATACTAGAACTGGTGCTGAGGTCAATGCTGTCTTGAGCTTCTGAATGCTCGCCTCACACTTGTCAGACCATCGGAACGGGCATTCTCCTGAGTCAATTTGGTCAATGGAGCTGCAATAGATGAGAACCCCTTCCACAAATCAGCGATAATAGCCTACTAGGCCCAAAAAGCTCCTAATCTTTGTAGCTGAAGTAGGACGCGACCAACTCTGAACTACCTCGATCTTCTGAGGATCAACCTTGATACCCTCTTCGGCTACTACATTCCCCAGGAATGCTATGGAATCCAACCAGAACTCACACTTGGAGAACTTAGCATATAGCTTCTGTTCCCGCAAGGTCAGGAGCACAACTCTCAAATGCTGCTCGTGCTCCCCTAGGCTACATGAGTAAATCAAAATGTCATCAATGAAGAAAGTGACAAAGAAATCAATATACGGCCTGAACACTCTATTCATCAAGTCCATGAATGCTGCTGGGGCATTAGTCAAGCCAAGGAATCACCAGGAACTCATAGTGGCCATACCTCGTACAGAAAGCAGTCTTCGGAACATCTGAGGCCTGAATCTTCAACTGATGATATCCCAATCTCAAATCAATCTTAGAAAATACCCTAGCACCCTGCAACTGGTCAAACAAATCATCGATGCACGTCAAAGGATACTTGTTCTTAATGGTGACCTTCTTCAGCTGGCGGTAATCAACACATCCGCATGGACCCATCCTTCTTCTTCACGAATAGAACTGGAGCACCCCACAGTGATACACTCAGTCTGATGAACCCCTTGGCTAACAACTCCTCAAGCTGCTCCTTCAACTCCTTCGGAGCCATAAGCTATGGAGGAATAGATATAGGTTGGGTGCCTGGAGCTAAAGCAATGCAGAAATCAATATCACGATTCGGAGGCATGCTTGGGAGGTCTGAAGGAAATACATCAGCAAACTCTCAAACAACTGCCACTGAATCAATCGTCGGAGACTCGCCGGTGGTGTCCCGCACATAAGCGAGGTAGGCCAGACAACCCTTCTCGACCTTATGTCGAGCCTATAGGAAAGAAATAACCCGTCTGGATGCACTAACTGAGGAACCTCTCCACTCCAGCCTAGGAGACTCTGGCATGACTAAAGTAACTGTCTTGGCATGTTAATCTAGCACGGAATGCTAAGGAGATAGCCAATCCATGGCTAAAATAATCTCGAAATCAACCATGTCGAGCAATAAGAGATCCGCTCGGGTCTCAAACCCGCAGAATGTAACCATACAGGACCGGTAAACCCAGTATACCACCACAGAATCGCCCACAAGAGTGGATACACATATAGGAGAACCCAAGGACTCATGAGGGACATCCAGAATATGAGAAAATAAGACCGAAACATAGGAATAAGTGGATCCTGGATCAAATAACACTGATGCCTCTCTACACATACTGTAATAACACCTGTGATCATGGCGTCTGAGGCCACTACATCTGATCTGGCCGGAATAGCACAGAATCTAGCTGGAGCACCGGAAGACTGAGCCCCGCCAGAATGAACAGGAGCTGGATGACCTCCCCCTGACTGGCCCCCACCTCTAGGACGACCCCTGCCAACCTGTCCCCCACCTCTAGGTGGCCTGACGGCTGGTGCTAGACCCATAGGCTGATAATCCTGCTGCACTGATTTGCCCCAAAACCTGGGACAATGCCTCTTCATATGACCTGGATCTCCACACTCATAACAACCTCCGGGTATCATAGCCTGCTGCCCCAAAGAGGAACCCTGAATGGCTGGAGAGCGATGTGTATTCTCTGGCATAGCACTGAAGTAGGGACTAGGGAATCTCGGATAACTGGAATAACCACTGGGTGAACTCTTAATGGCTGGAGGGCGATAGGAATGCTCTGAAATGGCGCTGAAATGAGCCCTCGCTAGAACACCTCGGGGAGGTGGTGGGGGTGCTGAATATAGAGGCCTACTGGGCTGACCTCTACCGAACTGACCTCTGCCCCTAACTGGGGCACCTCTAAAATTCCTGGAGAATCTGGCTCTCTTGTCCTGCCGACCCTTCTCTCTGCCTCTCGATCGATAGTCCTCAATCCGACGAGCTATCTCGACCACCAACTGATATAGAGTCCCCATCTCCACCTCTCGGGCCATGTTGGCCCTAATACCGGAGTGCAGCCCTGCTATAAATTTCTGCACTCATTCAGCCTCAGTAGGCAATATCATAAGTGCGTGGCGAGACAACTCTGAGAATATAGACTCATAATCTGTCACTGACATCTGTCCCTGCTCAACTGCTCAAACTGATATCGCAGTCGAAAATTTTTAATTTGCTACCGATCCGGTCGGAAAATTTAAACTTATTAAAAATAAATATTAAGGTTCAAAAGTCGAAAATCTATTTTAAAAACCCTATGCCCCACCCCTTTTTTTCTTTCTCCTTTTTTCTCTTTCTCTTTTCTTTCTTCTTCAACCACCCCAGCCAACCCCTATCCCTCCGTGTCGCCGCCAGTCCCTTCGGTACCCCTCTCTCTCTCTATCTCTCTTTCTCTCTCTCTTTCTCTCTCTTTCTCTCCTCCCTCCGTCCATCATGTCTTTTTTTTACTTAGTAATTTTTTCTTTCAATTTTTCAGTGAACCAACCGCAATTCCACCTTCTCTAACGTGATTACTTTCTCTTCTCCGGCATTTTTCAGCTAGGTAAGCACTTTATTTGTTAGATTTCTTATTTTGGCTTCGAAGTTTGAGAAAGTTTCGAATTTTATTATTTGACTTGATTTTTTAGGCAAATTTGGAATTTTGATTTGTAGGGTTTATTTTAATTGTTGTTGTGAAGATTATGGTTGATATTTGAGTTCGATTTGACAAGTTTCAGCTTGGTTTGGATCAAACAAGCAAAAAATATGCAAATTCAAGGTTACAATTTTAAGTTCAAGGTTACTTCTCTAAACTTCAAATTTAATTTAGAGTTAATATTTTAATCTTGATTTCATGATTTTGCATTAGTTATTTGTTTCTTGTGTAATTTGATTTGACGCATACTACAAGTGTAGGTGATGAATGTACTCATTGTTTTGGTTACGCCAAATGTATAAAAGTAATTTCTCATGTCTACCTTTTGATTAGATGACCATTTTAATTCTTTATTAGAAGGTATTCACATATTTTAATTGAATGGCTCAATTTTTGTTGTCAAACTTAAATACTTCTTGACATGTTTGAAAATAATCTTGATTACCTCAATTGTATAAGAACAAAGTGACAATATTTATTAAAATTCATTAGTACTTGTAAATGCAAAGAACTAGCTTCTAAAGAAATAAAAATAATAGACAGGTAGCTTTAGTCCATACAAAGGTTTTAGTGGTCAAAACTTCTCTGTAATTATACTTTAAATTCAAATGCATCTTAAGGTAATATAAGATACTAGTGTATTTATGAAGAACAAAACAGATTATGAGTAGCCACTGCATGTCTTGTCGCCTGAAGAGATTTGGAATAGAGTTAGGGATCTACCTAAGGTAACATAGTATTCATTGCCTTATAAGATACCGGGGTATGGTGTAATACACAACAGTATTTTTTTGGAATTACCTTATTGGAAGCACAATCTTCTTCGGCATAAACTTGATTTCATGCATATCGAGAAGAACGCTTTATATAACTTGTCTAATATGTGATGGATATAAGAAACAAGACAAAAGATAACTTGAAGGCCATGATGGATTTGAAATAATATTGTAGGCGGGCTGAGTTGTACTTGACATGCTTGACCAACAAGATTCAGAAGCCTAAGGCCAGTTACACATTCATTTTGGATGAAAGATGAGAGATATGTGATTGAGTTAATAATTTGAGGATGCCTGATGGGTATGCATCAAACTTATCTAGGTGCTTTGACATGAAATAAGGGAATTTGACGTCTATGAAAAGCCACGATTGTCACATTTTCATGGAATCTTTGATGCCTGTTGCATTCAATACTTTGCTTGATAGAATATGGAAGCCCATCACAAAGATATACTTATTTTTCAAGGAGTTGTGATCTAGAACATTGAGGACGGAGAACCTAGCTTAGAAGGACAGTAACATTTGTTTAACTTTAAACAAGATGGCAAAAAATTTTCCACTGGGTTTTTCAATGTCATGGAACATCTTTCAATTCACCTTTTGTAAGAGGCACGACTAGGAGGGTTAGTTAAATGTAGATGGATGTATCCCTTCGAGAGGTAATTATCTTTAATCAATTATCCTTACGTGTTTTAGTTTCACATTATTTCATCTCAAATCGTGCTATGCAAGATGATTGGCAAATGTAAGCAGACGGTGAAAAATAGATCAAGAATTGAGGGATCGATATTATTTTGAACATGATGTTCCATGTTTAAGAAATAGACCTAATCGGCATGATGAATATGAAGCAAGTGACAATGAAGAATTATATGATGAAAATGAAAAAAACGATGATGAAAATGAATATGATCAATATGAAGAAAGCGATGAGGATTGAATTGTTTGTGTGCTTTATGACTGTTTTGATTTCTTATGTTATTCCTTATGTTATTTTTATTTTTATATCTTGTTGGACTTTATATATGTTCTTTCTTTAATTTTTATAATATGTAAAAGAATTATTTTATATTATTATCTGTTGATTTTTTTGTTATTATATTTTATTTTACTTAAATTGCAAAGATGGCTTCTAAGGAAAAAGAACTGAAAAAATCTAAGAAGAAAAATAATATTTTTCCATCCACGAGTGATCACATTCCTCCCACACATTCTTTGGATGAGTCCTCCTCCTAGTTTTCCTCGTCTTTCTTAGTCGACGACTGCATTACCACCTGAGTTATTTAGAGTTCCCCCCCCCCCCCCTCTCCCACCACCCTCAAAAGATTTTTCCTCGCCAACCCCG
>ML385084.1:0-28721 GCA_005239525.1 Nicotiana knightiana
ATATATATATATATATATATATATATATATATATATATATACACACATATATATATATCTTATATTAAAAATTTTATCTTCATAACTCACACCTCTTTATTTTCATAACCTATACTTTTAATAATCATAATAACTCTCATGCTTTTCATCCATAACCCCTCATATGTTTAATATATAAGTTTATGATAATTTATTATAGTATTCCTCTATATATACATATATAAGGACTTCTATACAAGGAGAAATATCATGCTTTGAACAAATATATTGAGGTTCATCTGTGCTTCTTCTTTTGAATGATTGTATACGGTCAAAATTGGGCCTACCCGATTTTACTGTTTAATCGAGGCAAGGGAATAGCGTCGGAGGTAGCCTCATAATGAGTCGGACCCGAGCTTGAAGATGAGGCATCAAGCCTAGAGATCGAAGTGTACGTTGAGATCGAGGCCAGCAGCAATCGAGACCAAGTATGACCGACTTCAAGTGGAGCATAATAACGGAATGACGAGATATCCGGAACCGGTTGAAGATCATGGCGAAAATTCCAGAACAGATCAAATCAAGAGCGGTTATTGGTACCAATCATGGGATTTTGTCACGCCCCGAAATCTCACCATCGGGTCGTGACAGCGTCTAACGTTGAACCCGCTAGACAAGCCAATGTATGTAGCTAAACTAGCATCATAAATCTTAATTTTCACAGAATAAGCTAAAACAATTTGAAATTAAATCAGCGGAATATGTACAGGTTTAAGCTAAGTAAATACAATCACAATACAACGACGCAAAATTTCCCAAAACCTGGAGTCACAAACTCACGAACTGTCTAAGAGTGCTAAATACAAGTCTGAAAGGAAATACATGCCTGCTTTTGAAACTAAAGGAAAACCAAGATAGAATCGAAGACAAGGGGATAGAAGAGACGCCAAGGCCCACGAACGCCAGCGGGTATACCTTGAAGCCTTTATGATGAACTGGAAGACACTCCCACTAATGATGTCCTCCAGATCCGGCCACGTAATCTGTACAACATAAAAGAAGTGCAGGTGTAGCATCAGGACAACCGACCCCATGTACTGAGTAAGTGCCTGGCCTAACCTCCGCGAAGTAGTGACGAGGCTAGAACCAGACTACCAAATAAACTTGTCCAGTTCAAATAAATATATATACATATATACAATGGACAAGAAATATAGGAAGAAAACAATTAACAAAGGAAAGGGAACATGTTGTAGGGAGATAACAGTTTCCTATAAGAAATCTCAATAAGGAAAAGAACAACAAAGCCATCATATCAATAAGGACAAGAAATCACAAACTTGCACGGCATCACCCTTCGTGCTTTTACTCTCGTCCTCACTATGCAATGTATAATGTAATCAATGTAAATTATGGCACAGCATCACCCTTCGTGCTTTACACTCTTTCCTCACAATGTCAAACAATCACGGCATCACCCTTCGTGCTTTACACTCCTTCCTCACAATGTCAAACAATGCACGGCATCACCCTTCGTGCTTTAACACTCTTCCTCACCCAAACAGCAATCACAAACAAAGGCAAGGGAGTAAACAGCACAGATATAGAAATCCCGGCAAGGGAACAATAACAGAAATATCAACATCCCAACAAGGGAGACAATATCAAACAATGCACGGCATCACCCTTCGTGCTTTAACACTCTTCCTCACCCAAACAGCAATCACAAACAAGGCAATGAAGTAAACAGAATAAATATAGGAATCCTGGCAAGGGAACAATAATTAAACAATTAAATCCCGGCAAGGGAACATCAATTAAACAATTAGTTCCCGGCAAAGGTATAATTCAATAACTCTTTCTCTTTCTTTCACTTTCATTTCCATTATTATTCTATCACTTGAGCCAACTCTCCAAAGACTGTATTATCTCATATTTCTTCCTTATTCATTTCACAATTTGAGCCAACGCTCCAAAGAGAATACAAGTTCCTTCACATATTCTTCACAACATATAGAAATCATCAATTAAGCATGGGAATTATCACAAAATCAGAATATTCACAATATAAGGACTCACGGTCATGCTGGACAGCGATGTATAGATACTCGTCACCATGCCTATACATCACATTGGGAAATTAGCAAGTAGAAAATTATACTCAACTCATATTCCCTCGAGCTAAGGTTAGACCGAACACTTACCTCGGGTCCGAAGTATAGCAATCAACCCGAAGCCACACGTTTGCCACAAGAATCCGACTCCAAATGGCCCAAATCTATTCAAATAAATTTCATACCATAAATAACATCTCATGCAATTGGTTCTACTATTCAATATGAGGTTACGACGCGAAATTAGGTGAAATTACCAAATGCCCCCCAGGACAGCATACCGGAGTCGGGTAAATTTTACATTTTCAGAACCCTCGAACCCTCACGAGTCTAGCCATATAAAAATCTCTCAAATCAGAGGTCAATCACCTATTCAAACCCCAATTTCGAAAAAAAACCTAAGTTCTACCCAATTCACCCAATTTCACCCATGAAAATCTTTGATTTTAAGTTGAAAACATGTTAAATGATGTTAATGATTGAAAGAAATGAGTAAAAATCACTTACAACTGATTTGGAAGAGTCTCGTTCTTTGGAAAAATCTCCCAGGAGTGTTGAGTAGAGAAAATTATGAAATGTAAGGAAAATTCTCGGTTTTGTATAGTGCAGGCCACTGGTTGGTATTGCAAATGCGAACAGGTGTTCGCAATTGCGAACACCCCTGCATGGGAATTGCGAAGCATACTTCGCATCTGCGATCACTATGCAGGAGGAGGGACTTCGCATTTGCGAAGGAAGGATCGCATTTGCGATCACTGTGCAACCAGTGCACCTTCGCATTTGCGATGCTGGCTTCGCATTTGCGAGCACTGCCAGCCAGTGCACTGTTCGCAACACCAGCAGATTTTCCCAAGTTCAAAAATGAAATCCGTGGCCTATCCAAAACTCACCCGAGCCCTCGGGGATCCAAACCAAATATACCAACGGGTCCCAAATCATAATACGGACTTGCTCGAGCCTTCGGAACACCCAAAACAACGCTAAAACTCGAAATCACACCCCCAAACCTCAAGAACCAACTTAGGAAATTTTAAGTTTTCTAACTTCGCTAACAACGTGCCGAACTAACCTATACATCTCGGAACGACACCAAATTTTACAGATTACTCACACAACATCCTACGAACTTACCCGTGCGATCAAATTGCCAAAACAACATCATACACATAGAATTAAACCTCAACATCCATGAAATCTATCAAATTTCCTAAAAACATCAAAGTTTCCATTTTTAAGCCCGAACACGACAAACGAAATCCAATTTTAGCCAAACTTTACAGAAAGTGCCTAAAACAAGACCTGTATCGGGCGCCGGAACCAGAATACGGGCCCGATACCATTACTTTTTAGTCAGATTTCATTTTCAATTTCCTTAAATATTTTCAGAAAACAATTCTACTCAAAAATTCATTTATCGGGCTTGGGACCTCGGAATTCGATTCCGGGCATATGCCCAAGTCCCATATTTCGGACCCTCCGGGACCGTCAAATCACGGGTCCGGGTCCGTTTACCCAAAATGTTAACCGAAGTAAAATTTATTCATTTTAACATCAAATCTTAGCATTTTTCACAGAATTTCATATTTAAGCTGTCCGGCTACACGCTCGGACTACGCATGCAAATCGAGGCAATTACAAATGAGGCTTTCAAGGCCTCGGAAGTGCGGGATGGGTAATAACGTAGGTGATGACCCCTTTGGATTGTCACAGATTTACTTCCGTAATTAGAAGTGTACCTTATTTAGGACTCCTCTATTATATAAAGAGGAATCCCATTCATTTGTAATCATCATTATTCACTGATAAAAAATATATACATTCATTTCTCTCTTGCTATTACACCTACTGTTCGCCAGAATTACTCTACCATTTACCGTTCTTACTATTCCACCTCGAGACTGTCTCAAATCAAGGTAAAGGCTTCGCTTACATGTTGGTTTGATTTATTCTATTGTCTAATTCATATGTTTAATTTTTTGTTTATCAATTGGTATTAAATTAAATCATATATTCTTAAAATCAATATAAGTTTAATTGTTATTCGAATTTAAACAGTTTGGCGCCCATCATGGGGCTAAGGATAATAGTGATTATTCAGTGATGGTTCTGATATACACATTGTTTTACGCTTTTTCTTGTCAAGTATCTTTGCTTTCAGGTTAAAACATGTCAAACTCACAAAACTCACCCACACACGGTGACAATGGCCTAAGATTTCACGGGGAAAATGATAATGTGATTGCTCCAGGAGTCGAGGTGTCACAGGCTAATCTCGGACGAGCACCAGTTTCCAATCCAGTCGATGTCAGTTCGCACATTGCTTTAAATGCGGACCTAGGCACAGACCTCGAAGGAATTGTACGCAGAGAAGGCCAATCTGGTGGCCAAGTTACACATGGTAGAGTATACGGAAGAGTCAGTCTTCAAGTGATATTCGAGATGCTTCGGTCTCACCAAGATGCTATTGCTCAGTTACAAAATCAACATAGAGCTTCGAATGGGATCGAGCCGGAAATCACTCACCGTACCGTGCTAGTGCCAGAAAGGCCAAATGGAAACGAATCAGGGACTGACCCTGTGATAATGAGAATTCTCGAAGAGCTCACCAAATGAATTGAGTCAGGAGAGAAGAAAATCAAAGCAAATGATAAAAAAATGAAAGCATACAACTCCCGAGTTGATCAGATACCGGGGGCACCGCCAATCTTGAAAGGGATGGATTCGAAGAAGTTTGTACAAAAGTCATTTCCTCCGAGTGCGGCTCCGAAACCCATTCCAAAAAAGTTTCGTATGCTGGACATACCTAAATATAATGAGACCACCGATCCCAACGAGCATGTCACCTCCTACACATATGCCATCAAGGGTAATGATTTGGAAGATGATGAGATCGAATATGTTTTATTGAAAAAGTTCAGTGAAACCCTATCGAAGGGAGAAATGATTTGTTACCACAATCTACCACCAAATTCCAATGACTCATTTGCCATGTTAGCAGACTCTTTCGTAAAGGCACATGCCGGAGCCATAAAGGTTGCTACAAGGAAATCAGACCTTTTCAAAGGCAGAGGGATAATGAAATGCTGAGAGAGTTTGTATCCCGATTTCAAATGGAACGCATGTAGTTGCCACCGGTAACAGATGATTGGGCCGTTCAAGCTTTAACTCAAGGATTGAATGAATGAAGCTCGATAGCATCACGTCAACTGAAGCAAAATTTGATCGAGTATCCGGTTGTGAATTGGGCAGATGTACACAATCGATATTAATCGAAGATCAGGGTCGAGGATGACCAGTTAGGAGCTCCTTCCGATTCAGTACATCCAAACGGGTCAGCAGTTAAAAACCAGAGGGACCTCGATAGGGAGCCAAGTTCGAACAAAGATCGATATCAACCGTACGACGCAGATCGAAAGAACAGTGGTACAGGATGCAATTCTGCTCGGAACGATCGAAGAAGTGATCAAGGACAAAATTCTCGGGGACTTATGAGCAAAGTGGTTTTGATAAGTATACTGATCCCACAGAGGCACCTCGATTATCGAAATATAATTTTACTATCGATGCATCGGGCATTGTATCGACAATCGGAAGGATCAACGATACTAGGTAGCCCAGACCCATACAGATCGAACCTTCCCAAAGAAACCCCAATTTGATGTGTAAATATCATGGAATGCATGGTCACAGGACCGAGGATTGCAGGCAATTAAGGGAGGAGGTAGCCCGTCTATTCAATGAGGATCACCTTCGAGAGTTCCTAAGTGATCAAGCCAAGAATCATTACAGAGAAAAGGATGCCAATAGAAAAATTTAACGGGAGGAGCCACAACATGTCATTCATATGATCTTCGGTTGGGTCGACATTCCGCATGGACCCATAATCAAACGCACTAAGGTATCAATCACTGGGGGAAAAAAACCCAAGATTATCTTCCTGAAGGCACTGTATCATTCAACGACGAAGAAGCAGAAGGAATTTCTCAACCCCACAACGACGCTCTGGTAATTTCAATCTTATTAAATAAAGTTTAAGTTAAGCGTGTTTTAGTGGATCCAGGTAGCTAGGAAAGTATCATCCGATCAAGGGTCATGGAGCATCTCGGCCTGCAAGATCAAATCGGGCCCACAACTCGGGTCTTAAACGACTTCAATATGGCTAGTGAAACAACTAAATGAGAGATTATCCTACCGGTGAACGTGGATGGAACCATTCAAGATACCAAGTTCCGCATAATCGAGGGCGACATGAGATACAACTCCCTACTAAGGAGGCCTTGGATCTACAACATGAGGGCAGCCCCTTCGACTCTCCACCATATGATGAAATTCCTGACGTCGGACAGGGTAAAAATAGTGTACGGGGACCAGCATGCTGCAAAAGAATATTTGTGGTCTATGAGGTAATACCGATATCGGCACTATCAAAACCGAAAGGATCGAGCATCAAAGGGAAAAAAGAAACCAAATAGTAATCACCGCCGCCAGCCTCGACCGAATCGGAGAAGCAGGAAATGGAAGAAGAAGAGGAAGACTTTTTGACTCCTCGAACTTTTGTTGTTCCCGAAGATTCCGACGCTACAAAATCGATGGTTGAAGAGCTGGAACATGTTATATTGATCGAGTACCTGCCCGAGCGAAAGGTATACCTAGGAACGGGGTTAACCCCCGAACTCAGGAGAAAGCTTATTCAATTTCTTATTGATAACATAGATTGTTTTGCTTGGTCCCACTTAGACATGACAGGGATCCCACTGGAGATAACAGCACATCGACTAAGTCTGGACCCAAAGTTTAGACTAGTGAAACAAAAGAGAAAGCCCCAGTCCGAGGTAAAGCACGTATTCATAAAGGACAATGTAACTAAACTTCTCAAAATAGGGTCTATTCGGGAAGTAAAATATCCCGAATGGTTAGCAAATTAGTTGTAGTTCTTAATAATGGAACAAACATAGAATGTGTGTAGATTATAAATATTTAAACAAGGAATGTCTCAAAGATTCTTTTCCATTGCCCAACATCGATCGCATGATCGACGCCACGGCCGGCCACGAGATACTTAGTTTTCTTGATGCCTATTATGGGTACAATCAAATTCAAATGAACCCGAAAGACCAAGAAAAGATTTCATTTATCACCAAGTATGGAACATATTGTTATAATGTAATGCCCTTCGGGCTAAAAAAGCAGAAGCTACCTACCAACGCCTAGTAAATAAAATGTTCGAAGAACAAATATGTAAGTCAATGGAAGTATATATCGATGACATGCTAGTTAAATCCCTGCACGCAGAGGACCATTTGACACATTTGCAAGAAACATTCAGGATACTGAGAAAATATAACATGAAGCTCAACCTCGAGAAATGTGCCTTCGGGGTCGGTTCGGGAAAGTTCCTTGGCTTCATGGTGTCAAATCGGGGCATCGAGATCAACCCCGATAAAATCAAGGTTATCGAAGACATCACTGTCGTGGATAGCGTTAAAGCCGTGCAAAGGCTGACAGGGTGGATAACTGCTTTAGGCCGATTCATCTCTAGGTTGTCGGATCAGAGCTACAGATTCTTCTCTCTACTAAAAAAGAAGAACGATTTCGCCTGGACCCCGGAATGCCAACATGCGTTAGAGGAATTAAAGTGATACCTCTCGATCCCACATTTGCTTTACACTCCAAAGACAGATGAACAACTCTACTTGTACTTGGCAGTTTTAGAGATCGCGGTAAGTGGTGTCCTGGTTCGATAAGAACAAGGTACACAATTTTCTATTTATTAAGTAAGTCGAACTCTAGGAGAAGCAAAAACTAGATATCCACACTTAGAGAAATTGGCACTTCCACTGATAAGCGCCTCTAGGAAGCTAAAATG
The DNA here is from genome assembly GCA_005239525.1 of Nicotiana knightiana. Classification (NCBI taxonomy): domain Eukaryota; kingdom Viridiplantae; phylum Streptophyta; class Magnoliopsida; order Solanales; family Solanaceae; genus Nicotiana; species Nicotiana knightiana. Next base: position 7,960 of record ML385084.1, read on the forward strand.
ATATTTTATGTGTATTAACCACTTACCCATTTCGTAATGTTTTACATAAGACTGAACTGTTGAGCCGATTGGCCAAATGGGCCATCGAACTCAGTGGGTAATATATCGAATATCAACCCCAAACGACCATCAAGTCTCAAATTTTAGCGGACTTCGTGGCTGATTTCATGCCAACCCTCATAACTGAAGTCGAAAAGGAACTCTTGTTAAAATCAAGTACATTATCAGGGGTGTGGACACTTTTCACAGATGGCGCTTCGCATCTGAAGGGGTCCGGGATAGGCTTCATTTTAAGCTGCCCACGGACAACATTATTAGACAGTCCATCAAGACTTCTAAGTTGACTAACAATGAGGCCGAGTACGAGGCCATGATTGTAGGTCTCGAACTAGATAAAAGCTTGGGAGCGGAAGTAATCGAAGCCAAGTGCGACTCCTTGTTGGTAGTAAACCAAGTTAACAAAACCTTCGAGATTCGTGAGGATAAAATGCAAAGGTATTTTGACAAGTTGCAGGTGACTTTGCACTGTTTTAAGGAATGGACTTTGCAGTACGTACCTCGAGAACAGAACAGTGAAGCCGATGCTCTTGCAAATTTGGGGTCATCAGTCGAGGAGGATGAAATCAACTCGGGGACTGTCGTTCAACTCTCGAGATCCGTTATCGAAGAAGTCCACATTGAGATAAACTCCACAAGATTAACTTGGGATTGGAGGAATAAATATATTGAATACTTGAAGAACGGAAAGCTCCCATCGGACCCTAAAGAATCAAAGGCTCTACGAACAAAGGTTGCTCGATTCACGTTGGCTGAAGATGGAACATTATACAGAAGGACGTTTGACAGACCATTAGCAGTATGTTTGGGACCAGGTAACACCGATTATGTTCTATGAGAAGTCCATGAAGGTACTTGTTGAAACCACTTTGGTGTCGAATCACTAGTTCGCAAAATCATCAAGGCAAGATACTATTGGAACAGTTTGGAAAAAGACACTAAGGAGTTTGTTCGAAAATGTGATAAGTGTCAAAGGTATTCATAGATGATCCACCAGCCATCGGCTCCAGGTAAAGCTAAATTTATTTTGTTTATGACTGACTACTTTTCTAAATGGGTGGAAGCACATGCCTTCAAGAAAGTCAGAGAAAAAGAAGTTATAAACTTCATTTGGGATCATATCATATGCCGATGCGGGATACCTACCAAAATTGTATGCGACAATGGAAAATGATCGCATCGATAACAAAGTTTCTCGAAGAACATAAAATAAAAAGGGTCTTATCAATACCGTACCATCGAGGTAGGAATGGACATGCCGAGTCAACGAACAAAACTATCATTCAGAACCTGAAGAAAAGGTTGAACGACGCCAAGGGAAAACTAAGAGAAATCCTACCCCAAGTCCTTTTGGCATATCGAACAACGTCAAAGTCCAGTACGGGGCAACCCCGTTCTCCTTAGTATATGGCTCTGAAGCCTTGATTCCAGTTAAAGTCGGGTAACCTAGTGCCAGATTTTGATATACAACGAAAGAATAAAATCACGAGCCTATGAATACTAGCCTCGAATTGTTGGATGAGAAAACGAGAAGACTCCCTCATTCGGATGGTTGCGCAAAAGCAATGCGTCGAGAGATACTACAATAAGAGAACCAACCTTCGCCACTTCATAGTCGGGGACTTAGTCCTAAGGAAAGTCACCATCAACACTCGAGATCCTAATGAAGGGAAGCTTGACCCAAATTGGGAAGGACCCTACCAAGTCCTTGATATCGTTGGAAAGGGATCTTATAAGCGTGGCATGATGGACGGTGAACAACTGCCAAATAATTGGAACATATCACTTTTCAAACGCTATTATTGCTAAGGTATGACTCTCTCCCATTTTAATTTATATCTGACACTAACTTATTGCTAGTGTTCGATCAAAGACATCGAGACCTCAGGTTTTAAAGCATGCGTTGCACTCTTTTTCCCTTAGATCGATTTTTGTCCCAAATGGGTTTTTCTAGCGAGGTTTTTAACGAGGCAACAATTATATGTGCTACCTGGGGACAATTTAACAGTATCTAAGGCTTTTTTAGAATCAACCTCAAATACTGGGGGGCATCCCCTCGGATGTTATGTTTTAAAGGAAGATGTTTCGTGTCAGCAGGGTTTCGATAGGAAAATTTTGTAATGGGACAAACGGTCGAATGAACCGTGTCCATATAGGTTAGTCGAGCCCCAATGGCATAACAAATATGCATGTATAAATTATTCAAAGAAGCATTCTTTCCTTATCAATTATCTTATGCCTCAAAGAAAATTTTCTACTATATGAGCTCCATGCTTATGATTTTTGTGAAAGATGGCTCAAGGGCCAAGTATTATTACACTTCGAACGGTAAATGGCTCAAGGTCAGAGTACAAATACAACTCAAACACTCGGGGACTGCCGTCGACAATTAACATGTTCGAGTTACCTAAACTCGAATATATAAGACCTCAAAAAGGCATCCTCGATTTATAGGCCAATTCCATCGTTCTCGGGGACTAACGCTTCGAACAAGTTCGAAGTATTATTGGGAAATAATCCCTAAAGGCATACCCAAAGGCTACGACCAAACTAACGCGGCTCGGAGACGTCCGAATGCCGCAATGAAAATAGGCCTTCGAATTCTTTGAAAATCGGTTAATAAAAGGCTAACCTCGGCAAAATAATCAAAAGGGCTTCGATAAGATCAGCCCTCGAAAAACCTTAAGATGTATCATATTATCCTAACACAAACATGCTAAGGCACAAAAGGCAAAGGGATTTTGATCAACATTGAACCCTTAAAAAACCTAATGGGTAAAAAATACATGCTAAAGCATAAGAAATTTATACCAAGTCTTTAAGCCGAAAGAGGGAAAAATATCCAACCTTAAGAGGCCATATCAGTCCAATTTAAAGAGCCTAAGGGCCAATACACTTAGAGTTCGATATCGTGTTTTCACTCAATTCAAACCTGAGGGTTCCACTACTTTAAGCTCGAATAAAAACTTACTCGACTACGGCTCAAGCATTCATCATTACTCGATACAAACATTAATAGGTATGTTGCTATAAGTTCGAACCTTATTCGAACTCAACTTTAAAAACAGTAGTGTTGTGACTTTGATCAATACACCTGAAATCAAAATCTCGAACATATTGTTGAGCTCGGGGACCCGCCCTCACTTAACCAAAAAACCTAAGGGTTTTTCTACTCTAAGTTCGAGCAAGTACTCACTCGAACATAACAATCCGATTTTAACAAAATTTTCACAAAGCAATGAATTGAGTCAAATTTCTCACAAGACTTAAAGTATATAAGAACTTTCATATGGCGAAAGCAAAACAAAGTTTTCACAAAATAGAAGTCAGGAACAAACTGGAAATAAAAAGGATCTTTCATATATACAAAAGTATTTACAAAGACCACTCAGGGTCCTACACAAAAATCCAGAAAAGGAAAAAAGATTCTAAGCGCCTAATCCTCCTCGGGAGCTTCATCTTCACCCTCCTCGGGAGCTTCATATTCATCTCCTCCGCTCTTGGATCCACTCGCGGAGTCATCGTCATCATAAAGTAAAGCTTTGGCCTCGTCCTCCAGCACCTTCGCACTATCGATATCGGCCGTGAGGTTAAAGCCACGAGCATGAATCTCTTCAAGAGTCTCTCTCCGAGACTGGCGCTTAGCATGTTCGGAAATGCAGGATAAGCTTGAAGGAAGTAAAATAGTTTTTAAAGATTAGGGGAAGTTTTATAAGTAAAGTTTGTGAAGATGGTCTATTTATAATATTTTATATGTCGGTTTGAAAACATTGATGGCCAACCATCAACTGGCACATTTTAATGATCTTGAGAACTGTGCAGATGCGACGCTTCAGTCGCCGCTGTCGCTTACGTCATGAGGGTGATGCCATAATGGATCGAGGTATTAAATCGAAGTCTCAGTTCGCTTATTCTCGTCACACTCCAAAAAATAAGGGGACTATCTATATACGGTCAAAATCGGTCCTACCCGATATTATTGTTTAATCGAGGCAAGGGAGTTGCATAGGGGGTAGCCACGTAATAAGTCGGCCCGAGCTTGAAGATGAGGCATCAAGCCTAGAGATCGTAGTGTACGTTGAGATCGAGGCCATCAACAATCGAGACCAAGAATGATCGACTTTGAATAAAGCATAATAACGAAATGGCGAGCTATCTGTAACCGGTCGAAGATCACGGCGGATATCCCGGAATAGATCAAATCAACAGCGGTTATTAGTACCAATCATGGGATTTACTTCCGTAATTAGAAGTGTACCTTGTTTAGGACTCCTCTATTATATAAAAAGGAATCCCATTCATTTTTAATCGTTATTATTCACTGATAAAATATATATACATTAGTTGCTCTCTTGCTATTTCACCTACTGTTTGCCAGAATTAATTTACCATTTATTGTTCTAACTATTCCACCTCGAGACTGTCTCAAATAAAGGTCGAGGCTTTTCTTACATGCTGATTTGATTTATTGTATTGTCTAATTCATCTGTTTAATTCTTTTTTTTATCAATTGGTATTCGATTAAATCATTTATCCTTAAAACCACAGTATAAGTTTAATTGCTATCTGAATTTAAACAGTTTGGCGCACACCGTGGGGATAAGGAAAATAGTGATTGTTCAGTGTTGATTATGATAATACACACTATTTTACGCTTGTTCTTGTCAAGTATCTTTGTTTTCAGGTTAAAACATGTCAAACTCATAAAATACACCCACACACAGTGACAATGGCCTCGAATTTCACGGGAAAAATGAAAATGTGATTGCTCCAGGAGTCGAGGTACCACAGACTAATTTCGGAGGAGCACCGGTTGCCAAACCAGTCGATGCCAGTTCGCACGTTGCTTTAAATGCGGACCTAGGCGCAGACCTCGAAGGGAGTGTATGCAAATAAGGCCAATCTGGTGGCCAAGGTACACAGGGCAGAGGAGACGGAGGATTCAGTCTCCAAGTGATATTTGAGATGCTTCGGTCTCAGCAAGCCACTATTGCTTAGTTACAAAATCAACATAGAGCTTCATATGGGGTCGAGCCGGAAATCACTCGCCGTACCATGCCAGTGCCGGAAAGGATGAATGGTATCGAATCGGGGACTGATCTTGTGATAATAAGAATGCTCGAAGAGCTCACCAAAAGAATTGAGTCAGGAGAGAAGAAAATTGAAGCTAATGATAAAAAAGTGGAAACATACAACTCCCAAGTTGATCAGATATCGGGGGCACCGCCAATCTTGAAAGAGATGGATTCGAAGAAGTTTGTACAAAAGTCATTTCCTCCGAGTGAAGCTTCGAAACCCATTCCAAAAAAGTTTCGTATGCTGGACATACCTAAATATAATGGGACCACCGATCCCAATGAGCATGTCACCTCCTACACATGTGCCATCAAGGGTAATGGTTTGGAAGATGATGAGATCGAATATGTTTTATTGAAAAAGTTCGGGGAAACCCTATCGAAGGGAGCAATGATTTGGTACCACAATCTACCACCAAATTCCATTGACTCATTTTCCATTTTAGCAGACTCTTTTTTAAAGGCACATGCTAGAGCCATAAAGGTTGCTACAAGGAAATCGGACCTTTTCAAAGACAGAGGGATAATGAAATGCTGAGAGAGTTTGTATCCCGATTTCAAATGGAACACATGGAGTTGCCACCGGTCATAGATGATTGGTCCGTTCAATCTTTAACTCAAGGAATGAATGAACGAAGCTCGATAGCATTACGTCAACTGAAGAAATTTTTTATCGAGTATCCGACTGTGAATTGGGCAGATGTACACAATCGGTATCAATCGAAGATCAGGGTCGAGGATGACAATTTAGGAGCTCCTTCCGATTTAGTACATCCAAACGGGTTAGCAGTTAAAAATCAGAGGGACCTCGATAGGGAGCCAAGTTTGAACAAAGACCGATATCGACTGTACGACGCAGATCGAAGGAACAATGGCCCAGGATGCAATTCTGCTCGGAACGATCGAAGAAGTGATCAAGGACAAAATTCTCGGGGACTTATGAGTAAAGTGGTTTTGATAAGTATACTGATCCCACAGAGGCACCTCAATTATCGAAATATAATTTTAGTATCGACGTATCGGGCATTGTATTGGCAATTAGAAGGATCAAAGATACTAGGTGGCCCAGACCCATACAGACCGATTCTTCCTAAAGAAACCCCAGTTTGATGTGTAAATATCATGGAATGCATGGTCACGGGACCGAGGATTGCAGGCAATTAAGGGAGGGGGTAGCCCATCTATTCAATGAGGGTCACCTTCGAGAGTCCCTAAGTGATCGATCCAAGAATCATTTAAGAGAAAGGGATGCCAACAGAAAAAATTAACAAGAAGATCCACAACATGTCATTCATATGATCATCGGTGGGATCGACATTCTGTAGGGACCCATAATCAAATGCACTAAGGTATCAATAACTAAGGAAAAACGAACCCGAGATTATATGCATGAAGGCACCGTATCATTCAACGACGTATCGGGCATTATATCGGCAATCAGAAGGATCAAAGATACTAGGTGGCCCAGACCCATACAGACCGATTCTTCCTAAAGAAACCCCAGTTTGATGTGTAAATATCATGGAATGCATGGTCACGGGACCGAGGATTGCAGGCAATTAAGGGAGGGGGTAGCCCATCTATTCAATGAGGGTCACCTTCGAGAGTCCCTAAGTGATCGATCCAAGAATCATTTAAGAGAAAGGGATGCCAACAGAAAAAATTAACAAGAAGATCCACAACATGTCATTCATATGATCATCGGTGGGATCGACATTCTGTAGGGACCCATAATCAAATGCACTAAGGTATCAATAACTAAGGAAAAACGAACCCGAGATTATATGCCTGAAGGCACCGTATCATTCAACGACGAAGAAGAAGAATGAATTTCTCAGCACAACAATGACGCTCTGGTAATTTATATCTTATTAAATAAAGTTCAAGTTAAACGTGTTTTAGTGGATCCAGATAGCTTGACAAATATCATCCGATCAAGGGTCGTGGAGCAACTCGGCCTGCAAGATCAAATCGTTCCCACGACTCGGGTCTTAAACGACTTCAATATGGCCAGTGAAACAATTAAATGAGAGATTATCCTATCGGTGAACGTGGATGGAACCATTCAAGATACCAAATTCCACGTAATCGATGGCGACATGAGATACAACACCCTACTCGGAAGGCCTTGGATCCACAACGTGAGGGCAGTGCCTTCGACTCTCCACCAATGATGAAATTCCCGACGTCAGACGGGGTAAAAACATTGTACGGGGAGCAGCGTGCTGAAAAATAAATATTTGCGGTCGATGAGGTAATACCGATATAGGCACTATCAACATCGGAATGATCGATAATCAAAGGGAAACATGAAACCAAATAGCAATCGTCGCCGCCAGCCTCGACCGAATCGAAGAACCAAGAAATGGAAGAAGAAGAGGAAGATTTTTTGACTCCTAGAACTTTTGCTGTTCCCGAAGATTCTGACGCTGCAAAATTGATGGTCGAAGAGATGGAACATGTTATATTGATCGAGTACCTTCCCGAGCGAAAGGTATACCTGGGAACGGGGTTAACCCCCCAACTCAGGAAATAGCTTATTCAATTTCTTATTGATAACATAGATTGTTTTGCTTGGTCCCACTTAGACATGACAGGGATCCCATCGGAGATAACAACATATCGACTAAGTTTGGACCAAAAGTTCAGACCGGTGAAACAAAAGAGAAGGCCTCAGTCCGAGGTAAAGCATGCATTCATAAAGGACGATGTAACCAAACTTCTCAATATAATGTCTATTCGGGAGGTAAAATATCCCAAATGCTTAGCCAATGTAGTTGTAGTTCCTAAAAAGGGAACAAACTTAGGATGTATGTAGATTATAAGGATTTAAACAAGGCACGCCCTAAAGATTCTTTTCCATTGCCCAACATCGATCGCATGATCGACGCCACAGCCGGCTACGAGATCCTTAGTTTTCTCGATGCCTATTCCGGGTACAATCAAATTCAAATGAACCCGGAAGACCAAGAAAATATTTCATTTATCACGAAGTATGAAACATATTGTTATAATGTAATGCCTTTCGGGCTAAAAAACGCAGGAGCTACCTACCAACACCTAGTAAATTAAATGTTCGAAGAACAAATAGGTAAGTCAATGGAAGTATATATCGATGACATGCTAGTTAAATCCCTTCGCGCAAAGGACCATTTGACACATTTGCAGAGAAACATTCAGGATACTGAGAAAATACAACATGAAGCTCAACCCCGAGAAATGTGCCTTCGGGGTCGGTTCGAGCAAGTTCCTTAGCTTTATGGTGTCAAATCGGGGAATCGAGATCAATCCCGATAAAATCAAGGCTATCGAAGACATCACCGTCGTGGATAGCGTTAAATCCGGGCAAAGGCTGACAGGGCGAATAACTACTTTAGGCCGATTCATCTCGAGGTCATCGGATCGGAGCCACATATGGGAGGCCTATAATTGTTTGCATCCAATTTTCGTTTGATACTTGAAAAGATATCTATATATTTAATCCATTTAAAACGGACGGGAAATAAAATTATTTGTGTTCTTTTTCTTTTATCCTTGAATTACTAATGAAGTGACAAAAGAAAAAGTCAAAAGTCAAAAGGTAGGAAACAAGAAACTACCATGAGACACTCCACACGGAATGACCTGCCAACAAAAGGTTACAACAACACTCTCACCAACTTCTCCATATTGGTTCTAGTGACACATCGATGCACCAACTCCTCTGCTAAATTTTCTCACTGATTATTTATGTATTTAATCATTAATAACTATTTATAGCTTCCAGCTTTTTGCATAATTTTTTAAAGCTTTTAGCCTAGCAAAAGAGAGAGTGTGTGTGCCGCAAACTTACAGAGAGGAGCACTGCTTTGAGTACTTTAAAAGATGGCGACCAAGTTGTGGGCTTCAAGGGCTGCTTCTTATCTCAGGGTATCAACGTTTCACAGAGCATTTGCTACTGGTAATATATATTTGGACATAGATTCACGTTAATATATAACATATTTTTATCATGTTTTCTCTTGTTTTGTTTTGGGTTATATGAATTTGAATCATGAATTTGTTTTACAAGATTTTGCTTGATCTGTCATCCTGTTGATTAAAGATCAGATTTTTGGAAATGGGTCGTGCTTGTTTTGTCTATTTGGATCAATAGAAGTATTATCGAAAGTTTTTTGATTTTACAGTCTGTCACCTTTGTCATGTGAATGTTATCAAGATCGTGTTGAAGGGCAAATGCTGTTACTCTTATCTGCTTTTGTCTATTTGTTGTTAAAAATGTGTTATACTCTATGTGAGATCTGTATATGCGGGATCAATATCTCTTTTTTTTGGGTGGGATAATGGTCATGTCCGGCCCAGCTTTGGTGCATCTCAGCTATTCCATGATATACCTGTTATCTCCGACCAGTATAGGTATCATATAAGTATGTCCACCAAAGCTTAGGTAAATAGGAAGGTGATTTCTGGCCACTTCATTGACCACTAGGCCACTTCATCGAGATTAATAATGAAATGAAACGTTTTTTTGCATTTGATGTTCATTACTTTGATGTAATACTGGGAATTAGTAATGAAATATGGATGTCAGCATTGACAGTCTTCAAATTTTAGTGGCGGACCTCTGAAATTTTGCACTTGTTTGAAAGGATTAACTAATGGAGAAAGATAATAACTTGTTAGATCAGATTAGTAACTTATAGCAATTCTTCGTCTTTTGTTCAATTTTCGGTGTTTCCAAATAAGATCTTTCCTTTAAGTTCTACCAAATCAAAGAGAAGTTCTAAAGCAGAGTCTATTAGTATGCCTAAATGAAGAATTATGGTATATGTTAGTTGTTATCCTTTTCTATAGCTAGGACTTCTCCAAATTTAATTGTTTTTTCTCATATCTTCTATCTAAAAGCTCCAAATACTAAGGCATTTTATCAATGCATTACCATATGTTTTCATATGGATATATGCAATGAATATGGAACTCCTTTAACAAAATGTTCTTGGGTGTATTATCTGGGTATAGTTAGCATGATTTAAGCATGGTGCTATAAGATTTTCTCCATTGAGCTAATCACTGCCAAAAGATGTACAACTCTTCATATACCCTCGTCATGTTTGATTGAGGTATCATGCTTGAGCTGGAGGTACCATCACTTGATAAATAAGAGTATCCTTCACCCAGGAACCTTGGTGATGACAAGGGTTCTTGGAAAATGAATTTAATGGAAATCAGGTACCATAGTCCTTCAGTTAAAAATGAATACAGAAAAAAATCGTACCAATTAAAAATTTGAATTATGTAATGCTCTGAATGGTGATATAGTTTAGAGTGATCATATTGGATTTCCTTATATCAATTGGTTTTGTCGATTTTGTTCACTCGTATGCTAAATTTTTAGATGGAATTCCATGTGATAGTTGGTTTCTACCATGACATGTCTGGGCCCTTTGAGTTAATGATATATTCTGGGAGGTGTTTATTTCTTGGACCATGTGAACATAGAAAAGTATGTAATATAAAACTCAGAAGGGGTGGTAGTGGGTGCAAGAAATAATGTCTCCTCCTGCAAAAGGGGGTGAACTGGCAGACAATGTTTAGTGACCCCATTTGATAAAACCGCTCTCTCTTTTTCTACTGATCAAGAGAACAAAGAAGAAGAAACCTGTTAAAGAAAGGAAAGGGAAAAGCAGAAAAGGGAGGGAATTGAAAAAGATTTAGTAATGTACTAATGTTTGAATATGATCCGTCAGCGTATTGACTGTTTGGGTTCAAATTCCTTTGCAGTTGTGAAGGATTTGAAGTATGCCGACTCTCACGAATGGGTCAAAGTAGATGGTAGCTCTGCCACAATAGGCATCACAGATCATGCTCAGGATCATTTGGGTGATGTTGTGTATGTTGAATTACCCGAAGTTGGGGCTTCTGTTACTCAATCTGGCAGTTTTGGTGCTGTTGAAAGTGTTAAGGCCACCAGTGATATCAATTCTCCGGTGTCAGGAAAGGTGGTCGAAGTTAATGAGAAGCTCAACGACACTCCTGGTCTGGTGAGTATCCGAGTTCTCTAGATTATTTTCTTCATTGAGGTATAGCTTTTAGTAGAAAATATAGAGAACTTCTAGTGCTTCTTATTTTTATTTTTGTTTTGTATAATGTTGGCTGAATTTTTAAATGGAGAAACATGTTCAACGAGGACCCATGTAGCCGAACCCGACTTGTTTGGGACTCAGGCGTAGTTGTTGTTGATGTAGACGTATAGCCTTAGAGGTTGAAGTAAAATGCTGAACCTGGACATTCTTGCAAAATTACTTATTGAGAATTGAGTGGATTTTTTGGTGTTTATTCTGTGGCATATGCTTCAAGCTAGTAAATTGGAAGAACTTTTTACACATACTCAACAGCTGAAACCAAGTGTATTTATCTTCAAACACATGTACTGTCGTTAATCCAGAAGTTCTGAATTTTGGATATGATGATTTAGTGAATATGTTAAAGTAATGGTGCTATAAACAGCTCTGTTATGCGTTTTTATAAATATAATGCTGGGGTAGTAGGCACCCCCCCCCCCCCCCCCCCNCTCTCTTTTGTGGACTGCAGAATCACAATGCTTTGTAATGCATTAAAAATAGCTCCCTTACAAAGTCTATAAAGGTCAGTCACCAGTTTATGTAGATTCACTATTGACTCTTTAAGACCTTTCTCAAGGCATTTGTGTAACACTTCATGAACTTTGGGGTAGTAGGCACCCCCCCCTCCCCCCCAAAAAAAAAGAAAGAAGAAAAAGGAAACAGCTCTCTTTTGTGGACTGCAGAATCACAATGCTTTGTAATGCATTAAAAATAGCTCCCTTACAAAGTCTATAAAGGTCAGTCACCAGTTTATGTAGATTCACTATTGACTCTTTAAGACCTTTCTCAAGGCATTTGTGTAACACTTCATGAACTTTGGGGTAGTAGGCACCCCCCCCTCCCCCCCAAAAAAAAAGAAAGAAGAAAAAGGAAACAGCTCTCTTTTGTGGACTGCAGAATCACAATGCTTTGTAATGCATTAAAAATAGCTCCCTTACAAAGTCTATAAAGGTCAGTCACCAGTTTATGTAGATTCACTATTGACTCTTTAAGACCTTTCTCAAGGCATTTGTGTAACACTTCATGAACTTTGGGGTAGTAGGCACCCCCCCCTCCCCCCCAAAAAAAAAGAAAGAAGAAAAAGGAAACAGCTCTCTTTTGTGGACTGCAGAATCACAATGCTTTGTAATGCATTAAAAATAGCTCCCTTACAAAGTCTATAAAGGTCAGTCACCAGTTTATGTAGATTCACTATTGACTCTTTAAGACCTTTCTCAAGGCATTTGTGTAACACTTCATGAACTTTGTTCCTCTTTTCCCAACCCACTCAAAGAACACTCCCATACTGCTTTGGTTGTTCGACTACCTATTGACAATGTTCGATTTTGTGCAAAATTAGCTGTCATAGGTATCCGAAAGGACTGTCTGAGTCATCAGTCCATGTGGATTAATTGTTGATGTATAGAGATATTCATCAAACACTACCTTGCAGAATTTTGATAAAACTCCAGGATTTTTGCATTTCTGAAGTGAAAATATAGGAAGAGCTCAATCAACGATATAAGGGTCATTATCATTATCAGGTTAAATATCATAAGCTAGTGTCATATCTGAGTTTGCCAGAACCTGTTATGAAATTCTCGACCAGATTCTTTAGCAAACAAATAACGTTTATAACTGCCCCCTGAGGTTTTGAAGCTATTTACCTTCTTGAACTTGTTTTAAACTTATGTTTCTGCCTGATTCACACAGGACCCCAATTCCCTGACCAATTGTTACTTGCTCAATTATTCAATGCAATTTCAACTATCTTCTGTTTTGACGCCGATGAAACTGGAAAGCACTAGGAAGTAGAAAGTGTGGGAGGACACAAAAATATTGTTTGTCAAAGAACAGTTTCACGGGCAGATCATGAAAAAGCCCTACCAATAACAACCTTTTATTTCTTGCATTATAATTTCTAAAACTCATCATCATGCCTCCCTAAGCAGACAACAGATAATAGACAACTCTTTGTAGGCTTCATCCTTTTCATGTAAAGTTTTCAGTTGGTTTGAGATGCTCTTGTTTGCACTGTGTCCTTTCATTTGGGTATTGATCTTTGAGTGAAGCTTTTTGCATCACAGTAAGCAGAAGTCATGGGATTCTGTTGTCTGTGACTATTCAACTTCTAAAAGGGGATGCTACACGAAGGTGTCCTTTCCTCTCATCTGCCTAAGCCTTGTTGGGCAGAGTTACCCGGTACCCTGTGGAATAGACGAGGTGCGTAAGCTAGGCTGGACACCAACTTTATTAAAAAAAGAAGGGGGATGTCAGATAAAGGAGTCCTTTCAACTAGAGAGATAGGAATAGATTATTTTCTTGGAATTTCTTGATCTAAGAAATTGTGACTTTCTTGTCCCAAGAGATGGCCAAATGGATAAGGCATGGCAATAATAACCTTGAGATCACAGTGCACATCCTAGCAACAACACTTGGTTCAACCCTATTTGCTACATCCTTGATGGGCATGACTACCTTGGCAATATGCACTTGCCGGTTGGACAGTCTGCCCGCTCGGTGGATTAGTTGAGGTGCATGCAAAGTTGGTTCGTTCACTAATAATATCACAGACAATACGAAAAGAAAGAAAAAAAGTGTAGCTTCCTTACCGAATTTGGAGCCAACAAAATTGATTGGTGAGACTTAGAGGGTGTTTGGATTGGCTTTTAAGCTAGACAAATCAGCTTTTAAGTTCTTTTTAGCTTTTTTCAATGTTTGACAAAATAAAAAAGTGCTTAAAATGAGTTAAAAACTGCTTAAAACAAGCCAAAAGCAAGAAGCTGGGCAATCCCAACTTATTGCTTTTTGGCTTGAAAGCTATTTCTGCTGAAAATCCACTTTTTTCAAGCCAATCCAAACGGGCTCTTAGCTGATTAAACACAGTCAAACCTCTCTATAACAACCTCGTTTGTTCCGAATATTTTTGGATGTTATAGCGAAGTACTGTTATAGAGAACATATATTATAGCATAATATGAAAATTGGTTCCGGAAAAGCTTGGCTTTTATAGTGAAATGTTGTTATATAGAGATGCTGTTATAGAGAGGTCGATCTGACTGTATCACATCTCGAGGCTAATTTCTTATACTCCTTTGGAGTACTAACTGAATAGTTTGCTATTTCAAGTGTTCTCTTTCAGTTTTTAACACAAAATAGCATGATGTTGGTTTTCTTGTGTCATCTTTTCATTTTTTTAGTTCTTTTTCATCGTATGTATGACAATCTTCTTACCAAAACTTAGGTTAATGAAAGCCCGTATCAAGATGGATGGATCATAAAGGTGGAGATTAACAATAACGACGAGCTCAAATCCTTGAAGGACCATGACCAGTATTCCAAGTTCTGCGAGGAAGAAGACGCAAAACATTGATATGAAGCCTGATGGAGTTGAGAAAGAAACATTTTTCCTGCAGGATTTGTTTTGTGCATTGTGAGGCTAATTCCCAATTCTACTGGTGTTTTGTTCAACACGCTGCATTTCGTCTCTTTCTTCTGGAAAATATTTAAAGCTTTGGATATTGAATTTCTTCTAGTTTAACAGAATAATTTGCTTTTTTCTGGTTTTGCAGTTAATTCCCTTTGTTTTCATTTGATATTCATCAAACATTGACATTGTTTTACGTTAACATGCATGTTCCTTAATACAAACTAGAGACAATGTTAATTTTCTTCTGGTTCAGTTCTCAATAGGGATTTCTTTGTAAAGTAAGGAATAAAAGTATAGACTAAGACGTTCGCAATCGCAAAAATTGCAGCTGCGGTCATTAAACAAGTGAAGTAATTTTATCATTTAGACCAAATTTGATGGAGAAAGTTGATTTTGGCCTAACACACTTAATTGAATAGCTAAAATTTACTCCCTCTATTCTAAATAAAAGTTTTTAGTTTCTTTACATGATTATACACAACTTTCTTTTCAACATATTAATTAATTCATATTTATTAAAGAAATATATAGATCAACTTTTTTTCCAACAAACAAAATAAAATATCTTAAGTAAATTAAATTGAATTGAATATAGAAGAAAAATAAGATTATAAGGGTTTAAGGAGTTGCCGGTCACCTCCTAATCGTCCTCGTGCTGACAACACGAGTGATCCCTTGTGGTTACTTACAATTTGAATAGAAGAAAATGACCTTTTTAAATCTCTTGTGTGTAATTTTCAGATCCCTTATGTGTAAAAACAAAAATTTCTTGTAAAATGAACAAAACTAAAAACAAGTTTGCAAAGGACTATAAAATCAATTCCCCTAACAGCATCCCTATAATGCAAAGAGCCACCATTCTCAAAAGCTTGGGCTTTCTTTTCTTGTTTATTCTTCTTTTTAATTTTTAAGCTGCTCACTGCTCCAAATCCTCCCGTAAATGATGGAAACACTATCTAGGCCTCTTGTTTATCTTGCAAGCAATTGAGAAAAGATCAGACAATCTCTTACACTTGTACTCAAAATTTTTAGCAACCGCCTCTTTATAGCAGTGCCACGACGTGGAATCTTACCCTCGGAACCGTAATGACGCCTAATATTTGACTTTCTATCCAAACCAATGTTAGCTACATTAGTTAACCATTTTTAAATATTTCATTCAAAATATTTATATAAATAAATTGTATGTGTCTGATGTAGATTGATAAAATGCCCAAAAGACGTGATCTAAACATATCCCAAAATCTGGAGTCACTAATACATGACCATCTAGAGTGCTACAGATAAAGTCTGAACAAAATATAACTGTTTGAAACTAAACAAACAGTAAACTGGATAAAGAAGGAACTTCAGGGCTGTGGAAGCCGTGCAGCTATACCTCAAGTCTCCAATGCATATGAATCTGAGAAAAAACACCACTAAATGCCGCTGGGGCCAACATTAGTATCTACACAAGAAGTACAGAAGTGTAACATGAGTACAATCGACCCAGTATACTCCGTAAGTGTCGAGCCTAACCCCAACGAGGTAGCGACGAGGCTATGACAAGACACCTATGTAAATCATGTACAATATATATATATATAAACAAAATAACAAGTAGGACAATTAAAGTATTAACTGGGAGGGGACATGTAGAAAAAGGAGTACAAAAAGAGCGGCAAGTACAAAATCATCGAATAACTTTTTCCGAGAAGAAACAATAATAATTCAATTAAGTAAATCATCAATCCGGTATCCAAGTAAGACAAAGAAATCAATAATGGCACGACATCACCCTTCGTGATTTTACTCTTGTCCTTACATGTAATATCATAAATAAAATTATAAGGCATCACTCTTCGTGCTTTTACTCTCAACCTCCCATAATGTGATAAATGATAATAATCAATCGAATGCATGACATCACCCTTCGTGCTTTAATTCTCACAATCACTCAAATAAATATTATATGCAAATAAGACACGTCAACACCCTTTGTGCTTTTCTCTCTTCCTCACCCAACAACAATATTAATCTCAAATAGCAAACCAACGTGGGAAGCTATTTCATTTCAATCTTAGTGTAATGATAATTCATCTCAACTTTCAAAATTTCAAAAACTCCAAAATAATCAATAGATATGAAGGCGAACAATTAAATAAGTAATAACCTATCTACTACATGAAAAACATAGTCGTGGAAATAATATAATATAATAAAATAATTTTCACCCCATGCTTTAACCCAATACCAACATATATATACTCGTAACCTTGCATATACGCCGTCCCCCCACATAATTCACGTAGAAAATAGACCAACAAGTCATAATCCCTCAAGACAAAGTTAACCACGATACTTACATCACTCCGCAACCAAATTAATACTCAACTGCGGCTTTTTCTTTAGAATTAGCCTCCAAACAAATAAAATCTAGCCAAATATAATTCAAATAATTCAAAATAGGCATTAAAAACTACCCACAAGTGAAAAAGATTCAATCTTTAATAAGTTTGAAAAAAGTCAACAAAAGTCAACCCGGACCCGCTTGGTCAAAACTTGAAATTCGGATTAAATCCAATTACCCATTCACTCCCGAGCCCGGTTACGTAATTTTTTTTTCAAAATCCGATCTTAATTTCTCAAAATTCTCAATTTCTACCCAAATCCCTAATTTCTACCACAAAAAGTTCTAGATTAAAGATTAAAATTAATAGGTGTTTATGAAAATGTAATAAGACAAGTTAAAATTTACCAACCAATGCATTTGGGATGAAAAACCTCTTCAAAATCGCCTTTAGGCCGAGCTCTAACTTCAAAATGGTGAAAAATGGTTCAAATCCCGTCTTTTAGATATTTTAATACATAGGCGTCAGGTGTTCTTCGTGTTCGCGAAGCACCTGGCGTGTCGCAAAGAACAGTGGCCAAAGTCCTTCGCGTTCGTGAGGTACATTTTGCGTTCGCGAAGGGTTAACTCCATCCCTTGCCTTTGCGTTCGCGAGCCAAGGCCCGCGTTTGCGTAGAGTACCAGACTGACCTCCTCTAGATACCACAAATCTTCACGTTTGCAAGGGGACTGTTGCATTCGTGAAGGGTAAGCCCCCCACTACTTTTCGTTTGCAATCCAGTCCCCGTGTTCTCCCCCTTCGCGATCGCGAAACACAAAGCACCAGATATCAGAAACAACTGAAAACCAGCAATTCCTAAGTCCAAAATAGTCTGTATCCCTCCGGGCTCTAAACCAAACATGTACACAAGTATAATAATATCATACGAACTTACTTGCACGATCAAGATACCAAAATAGCACCTCGAACTACGAATTAGACGTCAAAATGCATGAAATTTCAAAGAAAACTCAAAGAACTTCTAAAATCACAATCGAGCGTCCAAGTCCTATCAAACCAACTTCGATTTGCACAAAATTTTGCAGACAAGTTTTAAATAGAAAAACATACATACACCAAGTCCTAAAATCAAAATCCGAACCCGATAGCTATAAAGTCAACATACGGTCAAACCTTGGAATTTTCCAAACTTTCAAATTACCAGCTTTCGGCAAAATATGTCAAATCAACCTAGGGACCTCCGATTTTAATTTCGGGCATATGCCTAAGTATAAATCACAATATGGACCTACTGGAATCGTCAAAATACCGATCCGGGATCGTTCACACAAAATATTGACCGTAGGCAACTCAAGTTATTTTTAAAGCCAAAAATCATATTTTTCTTCAACTTTTTATGTAAAAATTTTTCGAAAAAGACATGGACTGCATATGCAAATTAAGAAATTTCAAATAAAGCTAATATATGTCTCAGAACATAGAAATAAGGGCTAGTACTCAAAATGGCATATCGGGTCGTTACATTCTCCACCTCTAAAAAAAACGTTCGTCCTCGAACGGATATAGAAAGGTACCTGGACGGGTGAAAAGGTGTGGGTATCTACTCCAAATATCAGATGCGGACTCCTACGTAGCTGCCTCGATCGGCTGACTTCTCCATTACACTTTCACAGAGGGAAAACTCCTCGATCTCAACTTTGAAACTTGCCGGGCTAGAATATCCACCAACTCCTCCTCATAGGCTAAATTCTCATCAAGTTGAACCGTGATGAAGTCCAAAACATGTGATGGATCACCATAATACTTTTGGAGCATAGAAACATAAAATACTAGGTGAACACATAGTCTAGGTGGCAATGCAAGTCTGTAGGCCACCTCCCTACTTTCTCAAGCACCTCAAAGGGGCCAATATACCGAGGGCTCAACTTTCCCTTCTTCTCGAACCTCATCACACACTTCATGGGCAAAACTCACATCAACACCTTCTCACCTACCATATATGCAACATCACGAACCTTCCGATCAGCATAACTCTTCTACCTAGACTGTGCTGCACGAAGCCTATCTTGAATCAACTTGACTTTTTCCAAGGCATCCTGAACCAAATCGGTGCCCAACAACCTAGCCTCTCCCGGCTCAAACCAACCAACTGGAGAACGACACCGCCTCCCATATAAGGCCTCATAACGAGCCATTTTAATACTCGATTGGTAGCTATTGTTGTAGCAAACTCTGCAAGTGTTAAGAACTGATACCATGAACCCTCGAAATCAATTACACAGGCGGTGTAACATGTCCTCCAAGATTTTAATGGTGCGCTCGAGCTGCCCGTCTGTCTGGGGTGAAATGATGTACTCAACTCAACTCGCGTACCTAACTCACGATACACAACTCTCCTGAAATGCGATGTGAACTGCGTGCCTTGACCAGAGATAATAGACACCGGCACGCCGTGAAGACAAACAATCTCCCGCATATATATCTGGGCTAGCTGCTATAAAGAATAAGTAGTCACAACCGGAATGAAATATGCAGACTTGGTCGGTCGATCCACAATAACCCACACAACTCCCTCTATTCTAAATATATAGATCATTTGTGATATTACTACTGGTTTCTTTTATATATGGAATATGAACGACAAAAAATGAAGTACTATCACAGAAAAAGGTGTAGACAATAAATTGCGTCGAGAAAATAAAACCAAGACCGAAAAATATTGCAACAATTATAGTATTTGATTTCAAAAATATGAGTTTACAATCTCCATGAATACTTTGATTCTTTTTTCCAATAGTAAATAAATCCAAGGGCCTTTGAGCTTGATCTTGAATATGTAGTTGTTGCCATGAATGATGATCTTGAATTCAACTAGCACGAACTTTGATTGGAATTCGTACTCCTTGAATCTTGATTTGTTTTTCGTTCTTAAGCTTGAACTTGATTTCTTGAACTTGAACTTTATTGCTTGAAGCTTGAAACTTGATTGCTTGAAGCTTGAAACTTGTAGAGAAATTTACGGCATTTGATCCACGAGCTCTCTCTTGCTTCTTGTTATAACTTCTGGTCTCCTTTTTGAGTTATGAAGACCCATATTTATAGTTGTGGAAGAGACGAGTTATGATAAGAACAAACTCTTTTCGACCAATCAAATTGAAGTGTGACAAGACCACATTTGATTGGCCAGAACATATCACTTGCATACGTGGCGCGATTTCATTGGCCTTTTAATGTGACTTGGAATGCCTTGTCATTTTGACATGTTGCATGATCTTATTGAATCTTCTGTTTGACTTGGCGTGCCACGTCATTTCACGTGTGGCACTAAATTGGGCCTCTAGGAAGAAGACATCTTGGGCCTAATGAAATGAGTTCATCATTTGTAGCCCAATTACATTAGACTTAAATAATTAATCCAATTATATTAGCACAAAATATTTATTTGGACCAAAATATATTTAATTTAACATTAAATCCAAATTTCTTATGGATTTAAATCTAATAAAATTTTCACCGCCTACAAATGCCCCCTACTTCAAAGCTTGTCGAGGTATGAAATCACCTAATCCGTGACGAGTCTTGAAGTATAATGTACATAACACACACACACACACACACACACACATATATATATATAAATGTGCCACGCCAGCTGATTGGAAATAATTACTTTTGGCCAAGTGCACTTTCAAAAACATACGCCAATCTCAATACTTGTGGAATATTGAGGGTGCGGAACCCAAGTAGGTTCTTTTTGCACAAGTAGAACGAAAATAGGTCCAAAAAAACA